>LPNX010226865.1:174893-269147 GCA_001517045.1 Pseudotsuga menziesii
ATGAAAAAATAATTATGAGAGAATGGAACTTTCACCTCCCTCATCCAACTAAAAAATATTACAACAAATAACACTCTTCCAATGTCCTTGAGTATTGGAGGAATCCCCTAAAATATTTCTTAAAAGTAAATTTTCATGGAGCTATTAAGGGAAACCCTAGACTAGAAATGCATGGAGGGGTAGTCAAAGACGACCAAGGCCATACCAAATTGGGTGATATGCAAGGTATCTAGTCACTACAGAAAACAATGTGACAAAGCTTCAAGGATTAGTATTAAGTAATGGGAATTGTTGGCCGTAGGAAAGTGCACAAGAGTTTTGATCAGAAGTTTGAAGAATTAATTCGCAAGGCAAGAAAGGCCATAGCAGAAAAGGAGAGAGTAAGTTGAATCTGAGAATTTGACTTGTTTTTGAGGAAACACTAAATGTACACATCGAGTTAAATTAGACAAGTAGTCTATTTTGGGAATGGAAATGAATGAAATTGGGCCAATAGAGCCTTTATAACTGTAAAAGGATTTCTTAGGTTAGTTAGAAGAACCAGACAACTGCTAGTTGAGAACTAGTTGATGATTAGAAGAAGAGTCACAGGAATGTATATAAGGTTGATCCATAAGTTGTGTGCAAAGATTCCTTACGACGATAATTATAGATCAAAAGATAGGGATATACCTGAGGGCATGAGAAATATAGAGGAAACTCTTCCATTGTAAGAATATGTTGAGAGATGTCCACAGGCTATGTGCACAAACCAAAAGCATTCTAAACATGACTCATGCCGGATGAAGAGCGCTTTTGTGGTTTTTCCCATATAGGTTTCCATGTTAAATCTATGTGTCTATGATGTTTGTTTATATTGTGTCTGAATATTTATGAGTTTGTCCCAACTGATATTGATATAGTACTGTGGAATGTTGATAATAATGATGGTAGACATGATTTATATCTGTATTCTTTATATATTGTGTATGTGTTACAGATTTGTATGCTTTATATGCTATGTATGTGTCGATGGTTTTCCATCTATCTACTTAGGTCAATCGATCTGTCAATATTGTCCTAAAGAAATCCCCTTATTTAACTACAGAAACCTGGTTCTTGTAGTCCCCATAGGTATCTTGGGTGAGACCTCACTTGCGTCGCAAGTGTTGTTGACAAAGTTATACTATGTTGGTCCGATGCCTTGGGTTTTAATGGAATGACAAGGAAACCAACCCCAGGTTAGCGGAATCGATGCCAACAAATGGTTCTGTTGTCGAGACTAGGATCATTAAGAAGGGGACATGTTTTGGAACCCTACGAAGCCAAAGATCCAAGATTGGTTGGACTACAAAGAGAGATGATTTGCAAAAGAAGAAAGTAAGGGATCACAACTTAATCTGATAACATGGTTAGAAAGGTATATTTACTCAAATATTCAAGAAATTTACTTTAGTGAATTTCCTAATCTACTGTATGAATGGTTGGTGAAGATAGAAACTCAGAGGAAATATTTTCAAGGCGAAGAACCCATAGAGTGGACTCCTCATCTAATCCAACGATTGGAAATAGTCAGTAATCCTATCTCTATGGCTCTCAACTTCTGGGTCAATAGCATTCTAGAGGGATATATTACTAATATTGTAGTCGACACAATCAAATAATATAGTGAGATAGAAAGGGATTTCTTCCAAGAACCTTGAGGTTGTTACCTGAAATATTTAAAATTGTGGATAAAAATATTGGTATGTGAAAAAGAGATCATGAGGATGGATTCAGATGAGTAAACCATTATGCTTGGAAGACTTGGGTTATGTCGCAATAAATGTTTGGAAAAAATGGATAGAGTAAGTTGAGATGTTCCTAGTCAACAACGAGAATGAGCAAGAGGGTGGTCGCTTAAGGAGTGGAAGAATATTTTAGTCGGGAAAGAGAAGAAGCACTGTGACAAGAAGAGGAATTTGCAACATGACCAGAGTAAGAGACTACAAGTTGGAACCACATCTTGATAGAGAATTTTTCGATGAAGAGGAGGAATATCGAATTATCTATGAAGATGAAGAGGAACTGCTAGATCCGAACCAAGACTACGACATACCCACAACACCGCACACATCTCCAACATCCGAGGTGAGACCCAAAAGTGCGTCAAAGTGTGAATTTTCAAATCATAGTAATATTAATAGTCAATATAGTAGTCAGGGAGTTCCTATTGGTGAAACCTTAAATTCAAATTCAACATTACTCCAAGTACACAGAATGTCTGGAAGTGACATAAAGTTTCCTATATTCAAAGGGAATGGGTTGGAAGACCCTGAGAAACATTAGTTCTTGTAAATATCAAATTCATAGAAATATCTATAATCTAAGAGAATCCTCACAATGCAAGAATTTGATAATGCATGAGCAAAATAGTGAAAAGAGGCAAAAAATGACACAAACAGATGATTCCAATAACTAAAGTTTCTATTACAGTCCAACATCTAAACATGTTCATATCATCATTATAGTCCAATAGGAGAAAATTGTTATCCTTTGGATACAATCAAATGGAATACATGTGGTAGGCTTATTTTTGACCTCAAACCCCCCCTAGGTTGACCAATAGGCTCCCAACCCACCTCAAAAAATCACGAATGTCTAATTTGAACATTGGGATTGCATGGGTGGTAATAAATGAAGGTGTTCCAAGTGTGGTGGAGTGATTGGTGGTGTGGGAGTGGCTCTAAGCAGTCCAAAGGGGCCAAAAGAGCCAAAATCATCCAAATACAATGCATGAGTGCCCTTCGTAAAACCCATATCCATAAATTAATGGATCAAAGTACCCCTAGGTACCAAGTGGTCATAAATGAGGTGCCTTATCTCATGGTTGACCAAAATGAAGGTGAAAGTGGTCATTAATGATCCAAAACTCCCAACAACCTTAAACAAACATCATTTACCATGGTTTGGACTATCTAGTATAGGTAAAAATGAATGAGACTATGGTCCTAGGTGGTATAATTTTTTAACATTACTCCTTAAGCTTGACTTAGTGTAACCAAATAAAAATGAGTCCTTGGCAACTAATTCTCAAGTCACCTCTTACCATTTTTACTAGTCCATATAATTGAGGTAAGGAGGAAAACGTAATGGGAATAAAACCTCCCCTAAAAATTAGACATGAAGAAAAATTTGAAGTAAATATCAGTCATCACCATGTGTCACCCACGCCAAGGAGTGATCTAAGTTAGGTCAAGGTCTTCTTATTAAATATCTTGGTGAATATGTCAACAATTTGCTCAACATATGGACAATACTATAATGATATCACCTGGTCATGCACCAATCTCCTGATGTAGTGCATGTGTATCTCAATGTGATTGGTCCTATGTCTCTATATTAGATCTGCATATATTTTTATTTCACTTTTATTGTCACACCAAATGACAGTGGGTGGATCAAATGTAAAACCAAGCTCTCCAAGAATGTCTTACAACCACTCGGCCTCAACTGAAGATAAGGAAACAATGTGTTGTTTCTTACTTGACCAAGAAAGAGGACCATGTACAAGAATGAATACATAACCTAAAGTGGAATTCCTATCATTTTTATCTCCATCCTAATGAGAATCAGTAAATCCCACTAGTTCTAGTGGAGAACTAACTACATAGTGTATCTTGAAATGTTTGGTTCCTTGCACAAAATGCAAGATCCTTTTGGAGGCCTTCCAATGGATCTCATGAGGATCTTGAATATGTATCAAAACAGCACCTACTACATAATCCAAATCAGTTTGAGAGTGTGTGATATACACATGAGATAAAACAAGCTCCCAACTAGTTTCCTTTACAATGAGTTGTCCACCAATGGAGATGAATCAAAATCACCTAGTTTTACTCTTAAAGGGAAGGGACACTTAGCAACTTTACATTAAGACATTTTGAAATTATGTAACAAGTCTTAAGCATTATTTGATTGGATGACCTTTATACATGCATCATATTTCTCAATATTCAAGCTAAGAAATTGTTTCAACAATCATAGGTCAGTCATTGAAAACGCACTATGCAATGAAGACTTAATTGGACCTATATCAGAAATGCAA
The DNA here is from genome assembly GCA_001517045.1 of Pseudotsuga menziesii. Taxonomy (NCBI): domain Eukaryota; kingdom Viridiplantae; phylum Streptophyta; class Pinopsida; order Pinales; family Pinaceae; genus Pseudotsuga; species Pseudotsuga menziesii. The sequence goes on from LPNX010226865.1 coordinate 178,960, forward strand.
CTTCCAGTAATTAAAAGGTCATCAACATAGAGTAAAATGATCAGAATAGATTCATATAAATTCTGTAAATACACATTATGATCTAATTTGCATCTTTCAAAACCTTGTGAGAGCATAAAGTTGTCCATCTTGACATACCAAGCTATGGGAGCTTGCTTGAGGCCAGAGACTTCTCCAACCTGCAAATAAGTGAAGGATCAAGTATGAAACCTTAATTCTAGTGCATACAAATCTCCTCATGAAGTTCAACATGAATAAAATCACTATTCACATTCATACGGTGCACCTCCCATCATTTGGATGCGGCAATGGCCAAAACTAGCCTGATTGAGTCCATCTTTTTCAACAATGAAAATGTCTCAGTATAGTCCACTCCATGGAATTGATAGAACCCTTTGGAAACAAATCTTGCCTTATACTTCACTTCATAACAATCAACAATCGTTTTGGTCCTATACACCCACTTACATTGCACTAGTTTTCTCTTGGAAGGTAGAGGAACCAACTCCCAAGTTTCATTGTCTTGCAAAGAATTGAACTCTTCATGCATGGTTGATTTCTATCTTGGTTCATGTAATGCTTCTTAATATGAATTTGGATCATATCCAACCATTATAAAACACTTCTCAAGAAGTTTCTAATCACAACTGGATAAATCATTATGAAAGTGATATCTAGTCATCCTAGTGTATATTGGATCTCCTACAAGATCACCAACTACTTGTATGGTTTTCTCATCCAATTTTAGCGTTGTGGGAGATTCATGATATGAATTCATGTAATTATCCTCATCTTACATATTAGAATCAGAAAATTCAGAAATGGAAACATCACTTATATCATAATTGAGTGGAAGATGTGTGCATTCCCCCTCTTCTAGTTCAACCCCTTGCATAGGATCTTCTTCAAACTTAACACTCCTCTCAATGAAAGTTTTTAGAGATGAGGGATCAAAGAGAATTTATCCCTTTTCATATTTATCATATCCAACCATTATGGAATTCTTGATTTTGGGATGTAAGTATTTTCTCTTCTCGAGAGGTATCCTAGCCCATGCTTTTGAGCCAAACACCCTCAGATGAGATACATTGGGCTTATGTCCTCTCCAATCCTCGAATGGAGTTTTGTATTCCAAGGCTTTGTGTGGAAATATACTATGAACATATGCATCAAAATTTATGGATTCATCCCATATATTAGGATACAAATACTTAGCCTCCAACATGCAAGTGACCATCTCCTAATTCAATGCTCTAGTCTTGCGCTCTGCCACACCATTTTGTTATGGTGTGTAGGGAACTAAATGTTGTATTTGAATTCCATTATATTCACATATATGTTGTAGGTTATTATTTACATATTTATTCCCATTATCATTCCTTAATACCTTTATCTTCTTCCCACTGAAGTTCTCAACTGAAGATTTGAAATCTTTGAATACTCCGAACACTTCAGACTTCAACTTGAGGGAGAACACCCAACAATATCTTGAAAAGAAATCAATGAATATTAGGACATAGATTGAGTTTCCATAGGAGGGTGTGGGAAGAGGCCCTACAAGTATGAATGGATCAATTCAAGGACATGAAAACACCCTTATTTCCTTCCCTTTATCACACTTGTGCTCTACATGCTTCCCAATAATGCAATTATCCCTTGCATGTTCCCTTGGAGAATTTGATGCTTAGAAGTCCTTCAACCATATTTTCTTTTCTCAAATATTGAATATATATGTAGTTGTGGTGTACAAACCTATCATGACATATCTTACTAATCTCATTGGCATGTGACAGAAGCACATTTTCTAAGGAGTAAGGAAGAAAGTGTGAAAACTTGTACATCCTTGACTCAATATCTGCAACACCCACTGCAACCACTTTTCTAGTGGAAACTTCAGAAATTTCAACATCTTCTTGACTGAATGTAACTCTCTTGTTCGAACCAGTGTGGGTCATTTAGTAGACATAAAGTAGGTTTGCTACAAGATTTGTCACAAACAACACATTGTTGAAGTAGGCATTGTCTAGATTGATCCTACCAATCCCTTTCATTGGGATCTCTGAGTCATCTCCCATGAGGATGGATGGACCACTATATGGATTAAGGGTAGAGAAAGATTCTTCTACAGAACCCATGTTCCTTGAGGGACCCAAATATATGATGAAGGAGGAATATTCAGAAGTACTTGCCACCAATGCATGGAATCTCTCCTTATTTTCAGAATTTGAATCACCATCCTTCTTCTCTGCTCCATCTGAAAGAGGTGTATTGTTCTTCTCAAGGAGTTACGTCATCATGTCAATGGTTTTCTTCATGCATGCACTCCCAGGGTGTCAAACCTTATGATAGTAATTGTATCTTGACTTCTCTTTCTTATTCCCTTTATCCTTTATAGGATTCAAATCCCCATCAGAATATTTGGGCTTCACTTTGTCCTTATTCCTCTCTTGCTGCTTCAAATATTCAGAATTTCTCTTTCCCTTTGCATGCTTCGAATCACCAACTGCAAAATATTGGTACTTGGTAGGTTTGATGGTACCGATACGAACCAACTTATCTTGTTCTTGAGTCAGAGACTCCATGAAATTTTCCAAAGATGACATTCTCTAGTTTCGAACTATTAACTTGCCTGAGTGAAATGTCAAAACAAATGCCAAGTATTTAGGCCTTAGATTCAAATGTATGGAAATAATCATCTACTCTTCCTTCTTCTCAATGCCACATTGCTTCAGTTGAAGAACCAGGGATATGATCTTGGTTAAGAAGTCTTGGATCATCTAAAAATGGCTTGGGCTCAAGGAGATCAACTCGTTTTCAAGTTGATCATGTCCTCTTAGTTCATCAGTCTTCCCAAACAATGACTTGATATTGAGCCACACTTCATTTGTAGTTGTGATATTGTTGACATGAAAAAAGAGATCTCTTGACATATTGATACATAGCATCCCAAATGCTTCATCCACTCTATTAAAAAACTTGGAATTCTCAATAGTTGAGTTCGACTCATTTTCTGTCCCCATGTTAACCCTACAGAGACTTTTGGATCTCGGTTGGATTACCATCTCGTCCTTCCACTCAAACTAGTTGAATGGAGAGCACAAAGTGACATGAGACTAATCAATTTGCTGATGCACACTGGGTGACAAAGAACCACTGAATAACATGCAATCCAAACACTCAATCCTTTGGAGGAAACCCGAAATTGCTTATTCAAACCTTAAGAACTATATAAATTTGATTAGAAGATCCTTGAGCTATGATACCATGTAAAATTTTGATTCATAACAAGATATACAATCTAAGAGATGTGGGAATATAATAAACCCGCTTCATAATTTAAGATAAAATATTTAATCAATTTTGATTAATTTCCTACCCACTAGCCTAGATAGTTGGCATGCACTTGCACTACATAGTCAACACTTTCCATATATACCTCAAGAACGCTTTAATCCTAATTTTGGGTTGATCTTTTCCACTTTATTGTGTGCCGGAATTAGTAACTCCGCTTCCTTCAGATTATTCCTTATTATGCTTTTATCCATCTTTTCTATGGATAAGGTAAAGCTAATAAACTAGGAAACTACTATCTTTTGTTGCTAACCCATACTCCATGATTTTCTCTCCATTTTCCAGGATTAGCATTTTTTTCCATCACTCTTGACAACTCACTCATGCTTTTTCTAATTCGTGAGGTCCTTGACTGATTTTGGAAGTGCTTTAGCCACTTATGGGGGTTTATCATATTTAGTAAGTCTATCTTTCTAAGCTTGATGAATTGTATCCAATACAACTCAATTACCTATGAGTGATGTACTATTTATGTACACTATTATTCATCACCATTCAATAAAAGGATACACTCCAATATTCATATCTTCATTCATGTGATTCAGTCTATTTTCTTCTCTATATTTTTCGTGTGTATGCTTGTGAGGATTATATTAGTAGCAAGATCTATTTCCAGTGTTGCCTCTTAGCATATTTTCTCATAGCATTGGAGTTTCTATTTATACACGGTATTGGAGCATAAGGTTTCTCAAGTTCTATGGAGTTGAGGAGTGCATCCAATCTCCTATCCCTTTATGAAGAAGAGCTTGTTTAGGTTACATGATTGTTTCTCCTAGTTTTAGTTTTTCCAGGTTGCAGAGAGTTTCTTCTTGAGCACATCAACTCAGCAGTATGGATTCTCCTTCATCTATGATCCTGGATCCCTTTAACTATCACAAATAAAAATCCAAAATCGGCATTCTATTACGCAGTATGGGACTATACAAAGTTACTCTAGACTTGGAGAATGAGCCCAATGTTGTGATTGAGAAATATAAGTGGCATAGTAGGTTGGATGAATCCTACGAATTTCTTTTCCTCTCTATTTCTCCTGATATACTCTTTCATCTAGATGGTTTTACCAATCCAAAATAGGTATCGACAAAACTTGAGTCTCTCTTTGGAGCTCAAGATGAGTTAAGAGCGCATCAATTGGAGATTGAGTTATTCTCAATGAGTCCAAGCAATCTTGATTCTATTGAAGGTTTATTCACCAAATTAAAGTCACTTGTTCTGATTCTCAAAAATTGTGGAATTGAGAAGAAATCTTATAAATTAATCCTTTCCATTCTTTCTAAATTGGGTCTTGAATACTCAATTTTTGTGTCTAGTTTCATGCTACAAGGCTTGTTGTTTCTAATTAGAAATTGACTTATTTGTATACTTTCTTTGATTCACTAACAAAGGAGAAAGACAAATTGATCCAGATGGGTGCTCTTATATATCCAAAGAGCAAGGATAATGCTTTCATGGTTCAATGAATAAAGGATACCAAATCCAAAGAAAAGAAAATTGTGAAAGAGAAGAAGCCAAAGTCAGAAATTGAAGATGAAAGTTCGAAGCCTACTGATGAAGATTCAATGAAGAAGGTTGTTGGGATATTCGGCAGACCCGGGATTTATACCATTAAATTCGCACCAACAAAAGACCCATAGTGTTGGCCCTTTCGGCAACAACCTGCGAACAGGTTGTAGTCTCACCCGAAACAGCTATGGGGTGCCGCAGAATCAGGTTTCTGCAAGCAGAAGAGGGATATTATTGTACCTTTAGCTTCTAAAAATTATAATCATAAAATGTATAGCTTTAATAGTTACTTATTTAGCTTCGTGGTTAGATAAACAAATAGTTCCTTGCTTAACCCTTTACTGGGAATTCCAGCGAAGTTAGTATTTAGCAGTGATCGTACTTATCAGTTATATATTTATCAATGCATAAAAGAACATAACAACAACACAACAAAAACCACAACACACGATATAACATGGTTCACCCCCAATTTAGGGGTTATGTCCACAGAACTGTGTTTTATTCAACTCTTTACAAAAACCCCAGTTCTGATCTGTGCACTCAGCTGCAAATCCCTTCAAGTCCTTAAATCCGCGCACACAGCTGCAGGCCTCTAAACACACAGCTGCAAATTTCCTTAATCACCCAAAACCCTCTATGCACACAGCTACAGATGTCGTCCACGCACACAGCTGGGAATTAACCTTCTTACAAACAAGCCTTAGCTTCGCATCAATTCATCTTACATCAAAATCCTAAACTGATTTCTTTACAAGAGTGCTTATTTATAGTGCACTTATTACAAAACCATGGGCTTAAACCATGGGCTTATTACAAAAAGAAGGTTTTTACTCAACCCCGACACCCCTAAGACTGTTTTGAGTTGTAACTCCTCTTACAACTTCCACAAAAACCGCGGAGTTACCAAAATTAGGGACCATTAAGGTGCGCGCCCCAACAGGCCCCTAAGACTCACCAGTGGCCCATCCCGGGACACTCTGCTGCTCTTTTGGTAGACGAAATTTGTCAGCGAAGATAGTGAACTGCTTGTTGAGACCACGCATGATATTGTCGGCTGCTTGCTCCTTTTCGACCAACTCCTGCAATACTGTGGCTGATGCTTCACTGACCTTTTTCTGCGCAAATGCATCATATTCCTTTAGAAATTTGAGTTGGGTATCCACAACAGTACTCAACTTGAAAGCTTCACTGATAAGTGGCTGCATAGAATTTTCCACTTCTATTGCTTTTGCTCTGCATGACTCAATTTCCTGCTAGAGTTCATTGCTTCACTTTACCTTGAGCATTTTCTCCATAGGCGGCAGAGTCTTAATTTACGCTTTTACTGTATCCAACTCTGTCTGTCGCTGCCTGATGGTTTCTTGCAGCTGTCCGAATTTTGGATGTTCCTGCAGGATTGTCCAGGCCTCAACACTGTCTTCTAGTAGATTTACTGTGCTACTCACAGTATCCGATATTTTTGTTGCGGAAGCCTGAATCTCTGCTCAGCGTTGCTCCCTGACCTCTGGTGGGCTCTCCGAGGTGATGCGGAGTTGAAGCTCCGAAATCTGAGCCTCATGTTCTGCTTTGAGCTTCTCTATTTCACTGCGAGACTGCTGTGCATAGTCTTTTAGTTTGGTGATTCTTTGCTCTGGTTCTTCCTCATTCTGGATGTCAAAGTTAGGAATACTTCGACACGCCTCCTCCAATACTCATGCCAATGTGACCTGCTTACGTTCTGCGTCACTCTTTCTCTGCTCCGCTTCCTCCAACTGTGCTATGAGGCTATCGTTCTGCATCCTGGTATTTTCCAACAGTATTTGTGAGTGGTGGTCTCGGGCTTGGATTTCCTTCGTGATGCCTGACTGATAGAGATGTAATTCCATCATGGACATCTTAGTGTAATCTATTCCAACTATCATGCTCATCTCCGCGCGAGATGCTGCATCGGTTATGATGAGCGCGACACTTGAGAATTGTCCCCGGTGTTCTCTAACCGGCCATTGTCTTATGTCTGGATGGGTAGGTACTGGGGCACTACTTGCTGCAGCGCCTGTCACTGATTTTTTTGCTAACTGCTTCAGCTCCGAGATTTTCTTTGTTACACTGGTGATGGAATCAAGATGTCTGTCTGCAAACTTTGACCATTTCTTGGTGAGAACTTCTGTGGATTTCGACAGAGCCTGATTAAGCTCTTCACTGGTTAGGGTAGGCTCTTCGTCGATATTCTTGTCTTTCAACGCTTTCGTTTTCTTGCGAGACTGAATTTTGGTCACTTCTTCGGCCTTTGGTGACTTGCGCTTATCTGGCTGATGAGGGTCTGAGATAGTTTTGACTGACTCCTCTTATTCTCCTTCATCTCCGCCATCTCCACCCTGGTCGGTTTCACTCTGCTGCGACTCAGTTTGCTCTTCACTATCCTCTGGGGGATCTTGCTGCTACGTCTGACTAGGGCCAGTGCCCACATTGGTGACCGGAGGGATTGGGATGCTAGGCTTTGTTCCTTTGTCCTTCAGCCATTCAACCGACCACTGCTGAATTACCGCGAGGATGTCATCTTTGGTCACCACATATGGAAACTTCCAGCATTCCTTCTTCTGATCTGCGCGGGCCTGGATAAAGACATTATGCATGTCAGCCCTGAAGTTGGCCACTCCATCATATTGAGAGAATAGCTCATAACTGAGCTGTGGGGTCTTGATAGTCTCATATGAGATAATCATGGCGTAAAAGGCGAACACAGTGTTCATCATCTACTGGGATGCTTTGTCCTGTGACACCCAGAGTGATGCATACCTCGCTGCACCGGACATGCTTGGAGGTACATCAATAAACAGCGCCTCGGTGGGCTCTTTCCACCCGATCAGGGAAATAAGTACGATCAGCCATGAATAATGAAAGGGTATACCTTTTTCCTATGCGTCGCGGGCATCTTCAAGAAATTCCTTAGCGATGTATGCTGCCCAGTTGTAAATGTAGCCTTCTGCACAGTTCACAGCAATACTTACAATCGAGGCAGGCACTTCATATGGTCTGCACTTTCTCATCAATTTGCAGGCTAAGAGTTTAGCTGTGAAGCTAATGTTGTGATGATGAATGGTCGAGGTTTGATACCCTCGCTTCCCTTTCATCAGCCCGAAGCGTTCCTTCATGCTATGTGCTAACTTCACATCTTCATGCTTTCCCAAAAACTCAATGCTAGGGTCAGGTCCTTCCTTCGGCAGGACCCTAATCTGGTAAATGAGTTCTCCATTGATAGTGACTTTTTGGTTTCCGATCCATAGGTACCCATCATGTACCAATGCCAATAATTTTTTGACCACCACGGTTACCTGTGTGCTGCGTTCGAAGTGGGGCACATTGAGCATCTTCAACGAACCAGCTTTGTCAAAGCCAGTAGCCCACTGTTTTAATTCGAATAATGTCGCTTCAGTCTCCTGATAGAGGATAGAGTGTAATTATGTCCCAGGTACGAACTGTGGAAATTTCTCATGATCATTTGTATCGTGGTCGGCGTACTTGAGCCGGTCTATTTTCCCTGTCATTGTCCCGATCAGCTACACACCCGGTGGCAGCGAAGGGGTGCATAATGTGAACTTCTTCGTCCGCCGAGGGAGCTGAACTCCTGGTCCAACTAGTAGAAGATACAATGGACATTGCGGTGCAATGTTCTCTTGTTCTTCAGATGGGACCTCTGCTGAGCTGGATGGATTCATCTCGGGATCCTCCGGTGTTTTCCTTGATTGCTGGTGTCGGTCTTCGTTCCGCTTCGAGCAAACTTCAGGTTTAAATTTTTTTCTGGTAGAGCGTGTCTGCATTGGCTGGGTTGGTGCTAGGGGAATCTCTTTGCGGTTTGCAGATGCAGGTGGGTGGCTAAAAAGGTGCGCCAGACCCTCCTATTCAAATTCTCTCAATAACTTCTGAAGCTCGCTATCAGCTGACATGGATGCAATTGTAAAACTCAAGAAATTGTAGAATGCAAATGTCGTGGGTGTGGGCATCTTCTTATAGAATCCATCCACGACATTTGTCATAACTGTGCATTGATGATACCAAATCTGACAGAGATCTTGTCCAAACAGCGGTAGATTTTCCAAGATCTCATTAATACAGGCAGTAAATACAGGTAGCGTACCGGCGCCGCCAATTTTGATTTCTTCCAATGGTCATATTTTAAGCTTCGACACATATTTCCTTCTTCGGCACAAGCAGTGACTCTGGCTGTGCCAAAATAAGGACATTCGACATTTCCTGATACTAGCTTCCACCTGGCTTCGAACTTCAACCCACGACAGAATGTCTTCCACCACCTCAATAATTCTTTTCATTGTTGAGAACCTTGTCAGAGATAGGTCCTGATATTCATGGAGAAGTTGGGTTACTTTTCTCACCATTTCGTCATCCCAATAATCTCCACTAGTAGCGTACTTAGGGTTTTCTTCTGACCCAATGTTTACGGTCCGCATCTTCAGGGGCTGAGTCACTTCAGGTGCTTCAACTACTGGCCCATGTACTTTGCAGTGTCCTTCTCACTCAGGAATGTTAATGTTGCGCGGATCGTCATCCTCGTCAATTGCGAGGTTATAACATTCCACTGCATTGGCTTCTTGTGCCTTCCAATCAGGTTGGTATTCTGCTATTTCTTGATCGTCAAATACCTTAGTATGGATCAACCTGATAGCTGCATCTAAAGCTGGACAAACTTCATTAGTAGAAAAGGTAAGCACAAAACTATCAACAAGACAATCCCAACTTACAATATCTTGGCGAAGCTCAGCCTACACATACCAGTTCTTTGCTATTGGTTCCAGAATATGCATAAACCTATGTACCCATTCTTCCTGAGGTACATGCTGCCATGCTTCATAGCATTATGCCAAATGTTCCTGAGGGCTAGTCTTTTCATCAAACCTGCTTTGCACCTCCTGGGGCTGATCCATAAATCTTAGGCGAAGGAACTTCTGACAAACTTTCCAACTAGGAATGTTCTTCTTATGGCCATTCCACCATCTGGCTGCTGTGGCTCTGAATACTGAATCCAGAGTCTCCATTTTCTGTGAATCTGGTATCTGGTCTGAGAATTGTTCAATAAACTGTTTTGGGTCTGACAAGTCATCAAAAATAGGTAGGACTCTTACCTGTGCACCAAGCCATATGATATATTTGGTAATTTTGGCACATCTATGTCGATGCAGCTCATAAAGTCTATTCTGCCAGTTTTCTAACCCATCATCTGAATCTGTCATGCAGGAGCTGTCACACTGCCAATCCATGATACCTTCGGTAGTAGGATCAACATAATCTTCTTCCTTCGCTGTGATATTGTAGATGTGGTCCAAAACATCCTGGTCTTCATCTCTTACTAGCTCTGTGTATCTCTCTCCTTGAGAAGGATCCAATGGGACTATGACTCTCAGTCCTTTCCCTTCGAAAGTCATCTATCTCTTCTTCAGGTTGATTACTGCATCATTATCTATTGCCCATTCAATGCCTAGTAGTGCTGGATAGGGGCTGCTATCATCAATTATTTCAATTACCTCAAAGTCTGCTAAGGTACTGGCTCCATCAATATCTACTGATACACTAGGGAGTCTTCCTAGGGGAACAATCTTCTGCTGATTGGCTAATCTCAACTATTTAGGGGACCAATCAAGGGTAGGTTTTCCCATTTTTTCCCAGTTTTGCTTAGTTAAGACATTTACCTCTGATCCTAGGTCCAAGATAACATCAGTCATATCATACTCTCCTATCTAAGCATTCAATCTCATTTCCCTGCCAGTTTTCCTAACTCTATTAACAGCTTTTGCCTGACCAAAACTTTGTTGAGGTTCGCAGGAAGCAATAACTTTCTGCAACTCACTTAAAGCATTCTGATTTCTTAAGAGCTTCAGACAACTCTGTAAAAAGGAGGATAGTGTACTTACTTTATCTGTCGAAGCTTCTTGCGGCTGCGACTACTGCTGATGTTGTTGCGCAAGTGCTACTGATGTGCTAGGAGCAACAAAATATCTCTTGGCTTCCATGAATGTCTCTTTTTCTCTTTCGATATCAAATGCTGGGACTTTCACTGGGGCCTTACGAACCCAAGCCTCGTCAGGCTGTTTCTCCTTATTCTGTACTTTCGTCATAGCTCCACCCCTGGTAACAACATTAATGGCTGGGGCAGGTCTATGCTCGACGGAAATCATCTGAATATTCTGAGTAGGGGCACTGTTTCTTTCCTGAATCTTAGCTATCAACTACAGGCACTGCTCGATCACATGATCTACTACTCAGCAATACCGACATGTCGTAGTTGGGTTCCGACAGTCTCTTGCTAGATGCCCGGCCTGGTTACAGTTGTAACACACATCCTGGCCTCTTCCTCTTCCGACCATACTACCTCGACCACGACCTCCAAAAGCACCTCTACCTGATGCACCACCGTGGTAACCATAGCCATCATTGCTCTGTCCCTCATTTTGTACACGATAGGTGTCGTAAGTTTGTTCTCTCAGGAGGTCAAAGCTGTGACACTCATCTTCATTGTGTCCCACTGATTTACAGAACTTTCAATAAGGGTTCTTAGGGACTTGCACATACCTCTGCAAAAGATAGCAGTCTTCAGGTCGATGCTGGCCCGTTTTCCTACAGATCTCACAATATAGAACACTAGGGTTGAACGGGTTTGGTGCACCAGAATTCAGGAAATTTCTTACCGCAGGAAACTGTTCCTTGTCATGACCTTCTGTCCAACATTGTGTACACCAAACCTCTTCGCGACCGGTTTTTCCTCTCTTCATATCGCGAAGCTCCAAAGCCATCACTGCCAACTGCGCTTGGATTTGAGCAATACCAGAATTATCTTCGACAGGAGTGATTTCAAGCTTCATCACGATTTCCAGAGCCTCCTGCTGGTAAGCAACCTTCTGTTGTATGAGTGGAGTTCTGATATGCGATAACAATGCTGCAATAAACCATTCCTTATGCTGCGTAAGTCCAATGGTGAAACTGACTTGGTCTAGCAGAACTTTGAACCTTTGATCAAAGTCCCACACTAATTCACCGCGACTCTGCTGAATCTCTTTCAATTCAGTGATACACTGCGACTCTGATTTCGGCTTCTTAAATTCCTTTATCATTGCTGCTTTTATATCAGCCAAGACATGGTTCTGAGTGCTGTGAAACTTCATGAACCAAGTCAGAGCGCGGTCTCTGAAAGAAGTAACCAGCTGCGCTCTTTTTGCATCTTGATCCTTAATGTTCTTAGCAGTCCACACTGCTTCGCATAAAAACCAGAACTATTCTGGATCCTCTGATCCAATTCCTTTGAAAATAGGGAGATTAATGTCGTCATTCATATGGGCCATCGCGGGTCTAGGGGGGGAGGGAGGGGGACTGGAAGTAGGCGAGGGGGAACTTACTGGGGTAGACTGACTTGTGACAAGAATACTCGAGCTAGGGTTACTTTCAGACTGCGACGGGTTCTCAGGGATAATAGGTCTTCGCTGCGGGGTTACCAGAGGTTTTCCAAAAGAAGGGGTTTCTTCAGGCTCTGAGACTGTTGGGATTACGGGGTTAGACTCAGTATTCTGACCTAGGGTATAGGACTCAAAATTTCTCTTGTACTTTTTGCCACTTCGTAGCAAACTGCTTTGCTTGTCGAAGGTACTTTCATTTGCAAACATAAGTTAGTAGTGCTAAATCTAACAGTCTGATTCAATGAGCAATATTTCTTTTTCAGCCAATAGCATTTTAATTCTCAAACTAAATGAATTCAAGTAATTATCCCTTGGTCCTTTGAAGAACTGTCATTCGGCTTCCCTGAAGGACGTACTTGTGTCAATGGCGAACTCCGTCACAAATGCTTCAAGGGTTTGCGTTGTCCAGAAATCAACAACATGGGATATCTCGTTGTTCACCCTTTTCAGTATATTAATTCTTGCAGGGGTCCAATCAGGAAACTGACGTTCTTGAAAGTTCGTCCTTCTCTCTATTAACCTGGATAACCACTGGTGCAACTCTATGTGGATACTACCAAAAAACATTTCATACACATCAGAAAAAACATACCTTTGTAAAAATTCATTTGCACTACGACGCGGATCTTTGTTCTCTTGTACAACAAAGTTCAGATAAGTCTCTTCAATCGAATCACCGATTTCTTTCACTGAGGGTCTCCAAAACATAGCCCTCGACGTACGACATAAACCCCTCTTGAGCAGATACTGAGTTCAACCAGCAACGGAACCAATTTGTTGGGCTATAGGGAAGACCTAGGCTTTATACCATTAACTTCGCACCAACAAAAGACCCACAGTGTTGGCCATTTTGGCAACAACCTGCGAACAGGTTGCAGTCTCACCCGAAACAGCTATGGGGTGCCACAGAATCAGGTTTCTGGAAGGAGAAGAGGGATATTACTGTACCTTTATCTTGTAACAATTATATTCATAAAATACATAGCTTTAATAGTTACTTATTTAGCTTCACGGTTAGATAAACAAACAGTGCCTTGCTTAACCCTTTACTAGGAATTCCAGAGAAGTTAGTATTTAGCAGTGATCTTATTATCAGTTATATGATTATCAATGCATAAAAGCACATAAGAAAAACACAACAAAAACCACAACACACGATATAACGTGGTTCACCCCCAGTTTAGGGGTTACATCCACAAAACTGTGTTTTATTCAACTCTTTACAAAAAACCCAGTTCTGATCTGCGCACTCAGCTGTAGATGCCTTCAAGTCCTTAAATCCATGCACGCAGCTGCAGATTTCCTTAATCACCCAAAACCCTCTGCGCACATAGCTTCAGAGGTCTTCCACGCACATAGCTGGGACTTAAACTTCTTACAAACAAGCCTTAGCTTCGCATCAATTCATCTTACATCAAAATCCTAAATTGACTTCTTTACAAGAGTGCTTATTTATAGTGCACTTATTACAAAACCATGGGCTTAAACCATGGTCTTATTACAAAAAGAAGGTTTTTACTCAACCCCGACACCCCTAAGACTGTTTTCAGTCGTAACTACGCTTACAACTTCCACAAAAACCGTGGAGTTACCAAAATTAGGGACCGTTAAGGTGCGCCCCCCAACAAAGGTTAAGAAGAAAGCGAGCACATCCAAGTGTTCTTATTGCAGAAATGGATTTAATATTGAGAAGAAACATTTCAAGAATAATATTGGAATCATGTCTCAACTTCTTTAAAAACACAACATCGAAGTTCCATATAAGCTAGAGAAGTCTGTTGATTCTTCAAAACACTGTCATAGTGCGCAGTTCCAAGGTGATATAAACTATGCTTTGAGTGCTAGAGTTAAATAATTTCCTCATATCTCTGATATATGAGAATGATAAATATCAGATCCTTTCTTTTATAATCCACCTATTAGTCTCCTAGATTCATCTCTCAAGAATTATGATTTTTCACTAGATCCTGACTTGTCTTTAAGAAACTCTTCCTCACTCCATAATTCTGATTTAGAAGCATGTTTTAAGGCTGATATACATGTCATGACATCATTCATACCATCATCCATGCCATCTACCATACCTCTGAATAATACTAAGACTATACAAATCCCAAGTTCACTATGTGATTCCTCATTGGTCTCTTATACAGTGTTACTTATATTAGATAGTTTGAAGTCTTTCTTATATTTCACCAGTTGGTTATCCATGAACTTCTTCATCTTTGGAATGATATTACACATGTTTGGATTTGTTCTAAATACTTATGGTTCATATCTCAAGTCCATTCATCATTCATATTTTTATACTTATTAGTTTTTCCTAATTGCTCATAGTTTTCCTAATCTAGCCCTATATCCTCATGGAGTCACTGAAGCCTTTGTCTCTATTGTTCCATACGCTAATGTTTCTGATATATCATAGTTTTATCAACCTCATATCAGATCTGGGAAGGTGCTACATCAAATTGGAAGAATGACATGTGATTCACATCAGAATTTTTGCCGCTATTCAGGGAATTGAGTGTGTAACAAATTGTATTAATGAGGAATGAGAATACATTTTGATCATTTGTTAATTGGCCTTTGGAATTTCGGAGATATTTTTCTTGTCCATTGCATGGTGAGTGTTCACTATCCCTACTTGTGAACCAATTTCGAGGGAGTTGGATTCCTTTCCAAGTTGGTTGATGCAGAGTCCATTCATACCTCTCATTGGAGCTTAATTAAGGAGTTTTAGTTGTAGGTTGAATTTCCATACAGACTAATTCTCATATATCTCCCTATTCTCTCATTCCTTCTTCTCCATTCCCCCACACTCTCATGTTAAGGGTGCACTTGTTGGACTAGTGCTTGCGCTTTGCTGAGTATAGTCGATGCCCAAGATTTGGTGTATGATTATGGCTCTGTAATATCATTTACATATTCTCTGTAAGTCTAAATATCATAAATACATGTATGAAAGGCTTTCATTCCCCATGGTATTGAATAACTATTTTCATGGATTTGGATTTAATCCTGAAGTAGCTTTATACCGGATTTTTATGAGAGATATTCTATGAGTTTGATGATTTTCTGGGAGCCAAATATGATGTATTACTCTATAATTTCATTTCCATATTCTGTGGTTTTAAATCCAAGAAACTCATGTGTGAGAAGCTTGCACTCCCATGCCAATATTGAATCACTAGTTTCCATGACTTTGGCTTCAATCTTGAAAGAATCTTGTATTAGATTTGTATGAGGGTTTTCCTCTGAGTTTTGTGATTTTTCGTAATAAATTTATATTCTATATACTACCACCATGTTTCATATTAATCTCATAACTATATATTCTACTTTTCATGTGTCAAAGTTGAGCTAGTAATGCAATTTCCCTTAAGCAATTTCCATGAAAGTTACCCTACAAATGTTGCAAATCATAATATGTTTGCATAAATTCATAACCATGATTAAGGACAGCCATTGATGTATGATACTCATTCCCATACTCTATTCTAAAATATGGGAGGGTCATACTTGAGTTGGAGAGCTAGTTTGGCCTTCACCCTTTGGGGGATTTGAACACAATTTCCTAGTAAAATTGCATTGTTTTTCCTTAGCCCCAAACCAAGATGCAGTGGCATAAATTATGATCCAAAGTGTCCATATACCATGTTGGGATTTTTTAAGACTCACCATAGCCTTAAATATAAAATTCGTTACCAATTGGACTCAGTTGGAACCCCCTACAATCTTGACTAAGAAAGCTCGAAAATTTCCCAAATTGCACTTTTCTCCAAATTCCAGGTAGGTATATTACAAGTTACCTTTTTACATAGGCTAAGTTTTGGGATAACACCTAGCTTAAAAGGGAATTTGGAAAAAATAGCATAAGTATTTGAAATATTTGAAACAATTTTAAAGTAAATTCTTAAACTCTTAAAGAGTAGCCAAGTCCTTTAAACCAATTATTTGCAAGCTTTAAAAACAATTGATTACTTGTAGTTTACTATCATTTTACTAGCTAGAGGATTTCTTAGAAAAAGAATAGCCATACTATATAATATTTTCTTATCAATACCCCACATACGAATACCAATACTTGTACTTGTTATGTGCTATGTTTTAAATTGACATAATTGACGGTATTTGGTATGTGATTATATAAAATTGGCTTACAATATCATATTTCCTTATTGAATAAATAGTATTTTTTTGGGGACAAAGGCACCGATAGTAACCATATCTTGATCCATATTATATCATATCAATGATTTCAAGTGGAATAAACAGCTGGTTACTAGGGCCCAAGAACAATGGAAGCTAGTCAGGGTACAGGTTAATGCTTGGATACATTGTGCATGAAACAATTTCCCAAGCACCACTTTATGAGAGACATATGCATGCGAAACAATTTCCTAATCGGCACTTTACGAGAGACATCTACATGTGAAACAATTTACCAAACGCCACTTCATGAGAGACATCTTTATGTTAAACAATTGTTGATATCATGCATTGAACTAAAGTAATAAAAACCATGATCTTCCACAAATTAAAGGAGGGATTCTTCCACATCACGAAGGTAAGAATATGAGAATATGGGTCTTTATATTTCAAATTTATCTTTGGACTTCAAAAATCTAAAACTTCCTATCAGTCATGATCATCAAAATCTGGCTCTCGTCCAAGAAATGAAACCACTGGTACCTGCATGAACAGTAGTTAAGCCACTGGGTCTCAATATAGTGAATCTGGTTGAGCAAAGGAAGTTGTAGGATTTTCCCCTGTGTCTAGGAACTCTACCACTAATGCTATTAGGGATGATTAAATTCCCTCTATGCCTTTGCGAACTTCTTTCTATGCTTCTTCCTCTATATTTTTTTCCATCATTGCTTACTCGGATGCATATGCAAAGTGAAAAAAAATTAGTAAAAGGACATAGTATGTAATCTGTTTATTTGATTCATCAAATGGATCAATATCAATAGGTTCTTTCACATTATCTTGAAAACATTAAAAGGTACATTCAATCTTGATCAAATGGATCTGTGGATGTAGGTGGGATAGGTTTAGGGTAAACGAGTGCTTTTGCTTAGATTTCCACTAGGATTACTGGCTAACTGGAGGTGCTTCCCACGTAATAGAGACAACTCTATATACCATGAGACCACCTTAAAGAGAAGATTGGGTACGAGCTAAGAACAAGAATGAAAATATTTGGCATGAGATAAAGAATAAGGTGTTTACTATAAACCCAAAACTTTCCTCTTTTGAATTCGATAAGAAAAACATCATGGGATTATTGTATTCAACAATTTCATTCTCTTATCAAGTAGAAAAGGAAGACTGCTAATAGAGATACCATTTTTTTAGTAGACCTCTTTCAAAGGTTTTTGAATAGTTTTAATAATAAATCTGTTGCATATTATTGAAAGTCACTTTAAACACTCTTCGTAGTTGTTACAACAAAAAATGAAGTAGAAATTTACAAGGAGGATTAATAGAGAAACAATGTAGGGAGGATTAATAGATAAGCAATACAACTATATAAAAATTTGTGCACTCTATTGTAAAACAAGTGTTGGATCATCATAGCAACTATTAGAGCCAAAGGAAGCCAATTTCTACCTCGCCAGAAGACCTTCCTTCTCTTCACGGTAGCTCGGTCTCGGTAGTTCCTTCCCTTGATTATTTATTGAGCATTGTTTTTGTTTCTCCATGACCATGTTTCGATTAGGGCTCATCACTGCTTCCGATCGATCCAGGTTTATTTCCTACATAATTGATCATATAGAGAAAAAAATTATGTGAGTCGTTGAACCCTCCCCGCTACAACAAATTGGGGGCAAAGAAAGTGTTTAAAGGTGGTGCACTGAATGAATATGATGCGGGAGTTCCCTCCCTCTTGGGACTTTCTTAGATATAAGAATCAGATCTATAGGGAAACAAAATACATGAAGAATATTTGGAAGGAAACAAAGGAAATACAACAATATAACAGATATGAGATAGCTTCCAGTGGTGTCTAAACGTAGTGGTGCATGAAGGATGTGGTGCATCCAATTAAAGGAACATGGGGTATGTGAAGGAAATGGTGCATGAAGGTTGTGGTACATCCAAGTAAAGGCATGTGGACCAACATATTTCATTTACCAGTAGCCACCTATCAGTCCCAATCCACCTCCATTGGAAGCAAACAATCAACATGAGAAAAAAGAAAAAAAATAATGTATTAAAGTAATGTTAACATTAGTGGCGAACAATTTTAAGTTCAATATGAAAATAATATTTATCCTAAGTCTCAAGAAAAAATAAAACAGTATTTATCCTACGTCTGAAGCCAAAATATGCTTAGGTGTTATATTTTTTTTTAAAGTTATGCCCAATAACAAGAAGATCATTGAAAGAATAACAAGCACAAAAATACAAGGAAGAAACAAATACTTATCCTAGGAAACCATTGTGGGGGATAAAACCCAACAAAACTTCCTCGATATATAATCCAACCAAGTACAGTGTAAGACCCCAAGAATAAGGTAGACTACTTCTTCTCCTCTATATGGACTCCTCTTTCTCTCTCTAGTGAACTTGCTTGAGTTGTGAGTGCACGTCCAAATGAGGAGGGAGCCTCATCTATTTATACACATTATCTAGGAACTCTAATAACCCAACAGGGCCAACTTCATCTCTCCAAAAGGGTCGGCTTGCCTTGGGAGACACAAAAACAATAATTAACAATTCTTTTGTGGGTACTATTGACTCGAATTACAACAGAGGTTTTACCTCAAGAATTTACATGACCAATTACATCAATGGCATCCCAAATCGGAGGAACAAAATCTACATAAAGGAGGGACAACAATAATATAATAGAATTAAAATAGAATATATTCCCCAGTTACATTATTTCAACACTCCCTCTTAACAATGTAACTATTCTACATCATCATCAACAACAAAAACATATGTACAACTAACTGGTGGATCTATATGTCATAGAAAGTTTTGTAACAACAACGTCATAAGTATCATCTTCATCATGGAACATCATCATCACAAAGCATCATCACCATGGAACATCATCATCATGGAACATCATCATCATAGAACATCATCATCGTGGAGCATCATCATCAGCAGCATCATCAGTACATGAATACTGAGACATCATCATCATGAGTATGTGAATACTGGAACATCATCATCTTCTACAACATCGGTATGTGAACACTGGAAAATTATCATCATATGCAACATTAGTATGTGAATACTGGAATATCAACAACATCATTAACATGTTAGTAGTAAAACAACATCATCAACAAATAAATGCTAGATCATCATCCACATCATCGACATAGAGATGTTGGAACAACGTCATTATCGTTAGCATAAAATGCTAAGACAAAAACATCATCAGCAACATCACAGTGTTCTAGCAACATCATTAGCATCATCATCAACAAAAACACATAGTGCTAATACCACATCATCATCATCATAACAGAGTGTTGGGACCACATCGTCATCAACAGCACAAAGTGTTGGGACCACATCATAATCATCAACACATAGTGCAGAATCATGGTGGGCACTCTTGTAGACCCAACAAGCCTTATTTGGATTACTAATCCTTTCAGAGAAAAAAAGCCTAGCTAAACATATTGATCTACCTGGTAACCAAACAAGCCTTATTTGGTTTACTAACCCTTTTAGGCCAAACAATCCTAACCAAACATATTAATCTCCCTAGGATCAACTAGGCCTTGTAAGAATTGATATACCAATACCAATGGGATCAACCAGGCCTTATCAGGATGACATACCAATCCTAGAATGAGCTACCACACCACTACAACATGAAACCATATCATCATCGTCATCATCATAATTACCATTCCCTCTTTCGAGGGAGATCCTTTTGGAATACACCAAGCTTATCTCGAAAGTATTCAAAATTTACACGAGACATAACCTTAGTTAATACATTGTCCACTTGTTCCTTTGTAGGAACATATTGGAGTTATACCACTCCCTTTTGCACCATGTCTTGAATATAATGGAACTTTATCTCTATGTGCTTTGAATTGTCGTGAAACACTAGTTTCTCTGCCAGCTTGATGCAACTCTGATTATCGCAGTAGATAGCATTCACATCCATCTCTATATCGAACAATCATGTGAACAACTTGTGAATCCAAATTGCATCACTACATATTGAACATTCAACAATGTATTCAGTTGTTATTGTATTGAGATCAACTTAAGTATTCTTTCTACTAATTCATGATATCACACTTGATCCCAAACTAAAACAACATCATGAGGTGCTCTTCTTATCATCAGTGCTCCCAACCCAATATGAATATGTATTTACCATGTATTATAATCTCACCACTGGTCGCATATCTAAGGCCACAATCTAGTGTACCATTAAGGTACCAAATAACATGTTTTGTTGCAATTAGGTGAACATGTTGAGGCTCCACCATATATTGAATTAATGTGTTTACAAAAAAACATATATCTAGGCTTGCATTTGTAGATACATTAGTGAGCCAATAATTTGTCGGTATACTGTAACATCAAATGTATCTAAGGAGTCATCATTTAGGCGCTTTGAGTTGGTCACCATCAAAGTGTTCATTTCTTTGCAATCCAACATCATAAATATCTTTAGGATCTCAACAACATATGTTCCTTGATTTAGGAAAATCTCATCTCGGAACTGTCATCAAAATTGAGAAAATAGTGCATCATACCAAGATCTTTCATTTCAAATTCATTAGAAATCTTATTCTTGCATTCGTCAATAACCTTATATTCATCGGTTACGAATAGATCATCAACATATAGCAATAGAATCATAAAACCTTCATCGACAACCTTATAGTAAAGGTTGGAATCTACTTTACTCTTGGTAAATCCCAAGCTCATAGGAAATCCATCAATTCTTCTATACCACGCTCTGGATTCTTGCTTTAACCCATATAATGCTTTATTCAATATGCATACATGTGAATTTATGTCACGGGTTTCAAAACTTGGAGGTTGTCAATGTATACCTCTTCTTCTATTACACCATTTAGAAAGAACATCTTTACATCCATTTGGTGTAGCTTATATTTCATCTTGTATGCCAAAGCAAGGGAAGTTCTGATTGAGCTATATCTTGCTACTGGTGCAAAAGTATCTTCATAATAAATTCCTTCTTTCTGTGAGAATCCTTGAGCTATGAATCTTTCCTTGTATTTCTAAATACTTTCATCTGCTGAATGTTTTGTCTTGAATATCCACTTTGAGGAAACAAACTGACTTTTCCCTTGGTCTTGGTACTACATTCAAAACATCATTCTTGATGATAGACTGGTATTCTTAGATCATTACATCCACTCTTTCTTATTTGTAGCTTCTTCAAAACAGGTAGGTTCTATATCAACAAGATTACACATCAAGGCCACATAGATCGAGTAGGTCCTTGGTTTCTTGCTTCCTTCTAGAGCTCCATATTTTTCTGCACCTTGAATGACATCACAAGACCAAGCTAGTCTTCTCTTATATGCGATCATTTCCTGAGGTATCTCCATAGGCCTTTGAGTCTCTACAATTAAATGGTCTTTAGGTATTTGTTCTTCTTCAACATTACAGATTGACATTCTACGGGGTTCTTCAACTTTTGGGGATTCATGTTCTTCTTCTTGATCTTCATGTGCATGATTATTTCTGCACTTACAAAAAGATGCATCTTCATCAAATACAACATATATATTGATCTCGATCTGGTGACAACATGGAATGTAAACTCTATAAGCTTTCGATTGATCATTGTATCCAACAAATGTTCCCTTCTTTCCATAAGGGTCCAATTTTGATATTTTCTCCTTCGGAACATGTATATATATAGGAAAACCAAATATATCCAGGTGGTTGACTTTAGGCTTCTCTTCGATAAACATTTCTTCTGGATTTTTGTTTCCAAGAGCATAATGCGAGATTCTATTCTGAGCATACATTGTGGTTTTAGCTGCTTCAACATGTAAGTGCATGGGTAGGTCTTGATTGTGAATCATGGATTTCAGAGCTTCCATGGTAGTTATATTATTTATTTCTACTACTCCATTGTGTTGAGTATTATAGGGTGCGGTGAGCTCCCTCTTAATCCCAACTTATTTTCAAAAATCCTTGAATTCATTTGAAGTGAATTCTCCTCCACTGTTCTTCTTTTCAAATAAGTTCTCTACAAGGTCCTTGAATTATTTGATTCTTTCAAATACTTCATATTTTCCTTTCAAGAAGTAAATCCAAGTCTTGCGGGAATATTCGTCGATAAAAGAAACATAATAAACATACCCGCTTAACGTAGTGGATGGAATTGGGATGGATACATTTGAATAAACAATGTCCAAGATCCTGTTAGTGATTAGGAAAAATTTGAATATAATTGAACTTTAAAACTTTAATCCACAATAATAGTGCATATATATCTCATCAATATTCCAAATACATAAATCAAACCATAGAGCATAGGATATACCCTGGGAAAAAACTCCACTGATTCAGAGGATGAAAAACCCAGCAAACAATCTTAGAGTATGATTGATAAGTAGCAGAGAATTATTAAAACACAATAGAATATTGCTTTCAATGAAAGCACCAGAGAGTGGAGATCAAATGGAACACAATGTCTAGCTTGCTAAGTGCATAACACTTTAATAACAAGTCAAATTAGGTCATACAACAAAAATACAATGGTTTCATGCATAAGTAACTTGTTAACACTTAGAACATCGATATAGATTGAATCATGCACCCCTCATTGACCTAGTACCAAGATGGCACTCCATAATTATCTCCCACAAGAAGATATGTGATGTCTATTAATTAACTAACTTTGACTGAGTGTACCAAACTGAATTGGATGGAACTACATTTAACTGAATGGAACTGAGTGTAACTGCATACAACTGAGTGTAACTAAACATCACTGGATTTAACTGAACAAAACTAAATGTAACTGAATAGAACTGAATATAACTAAACAAAACTGAATGTAACTGAATAGAAATGAATGTAACTAATCATAACTTAATGTAACTGAATAAAATGAATGTAACAGAATAGAACTGCTACTCCTCCATCAGTGTAATCTTCAACAACCACTTGCATAAGTTAAGGATTTGATTCCTTAATTAACTGAACTTGTTTACCATAAATAATACTCAACTGATGTCTTATCAATTCGAGTTCACTTGGTGGCAACATGGGAAACTCAATTTCTCTCTCCATCTATGTGCTTATATTAATTATCTCTGCATGGTCCATATGTGTTTTCATAAATTCTATATCGGATCATATTCATAAGAATTGTTTACGAACCTATGATTATATGTATTACCTTGGGTCAAATAGTCACATGCTAAAGTAAATCACTCTAGGGATAGCTAATCCCACAGGGGCTTCACTTTTTGACCAATATCCTATCACGTTAGTTCATATTGTGGATTTTAAAATTATCAAAAATTGAACCAATATATTGTAGGTATTGGGGGGGATGAGGGGTTTAAGGTGGGGGTAGGTAGGGTAGTTTATAAGGATTGAGGTAAAAAAATGGTTGGGGAGGAGGTTTTAAGTATTGGGAGGGGGTTTCAACAAAAAGAGTTTGGGTCAATATCTCTGGAAATTAAGGGTGTTCTTTAATATCCCATGATCGCATGTTCTATGTGACAGGTTCACTAAGTGAAGTCCCCGTGGTTAATCCCTAAAGGAGAATCATAGCACCTATTGACCATGACTAGCCATACATAACATACTATATCCACTTTACATAGTAAAGTACACCACCTCATAACATGAGGATATTTGTAGCAATTGATTACTCACTATTCTACTGACTTGATATTATTCACAAGTATCAGCTTGATATTACTCACAAGTTTTACCACCTCAATCATACGAGGATATTTGTAAGACTTTATGTTACTCACAAGTATACTATCTTGATATTACTCACAAGAATGAGACCTTACCATAAGGCCATGATCTTAACCATAAGATCCCAGTACAAGAATATCTCCTGAATATGACAATGTCATGTGAACTTAATACAATATAAGTTTCAAACTTGCTACAAAACAAGTATCAGACCTTAACACATAATATCATGGAGAAGATATGAATCTAATTACAACATAGATTCTGGACTTGATTACAACACTAGTCTCAGACATTAACACATAAGGTCATGGAGAATAAGTCCCGAAGCTGTACTCTCAACACTCCCTCTCAGTGAGGGAGACATTCTCTGCCATACTAATATTATCTCAGAAGTGTCAGAACTTTATCACAGATAGAGGCTTGCCACAAATTTGCAATTTTCTCATGAGTACCTATATACTAGAATTCATGACCATGACTTCAATGAAGTAAAAATTCATATCGAATGTGTTTTATCATAAAACACATATAGGGTTTTCGAGAAATATTGACTATTAACACCTAATGGCTGTAGGCTCAAGTATTTCACCCTAGTAGGTAGCTTCCTAATCTACACTACTCCTTAGTATGTAGTATTGTCTGCAAAACACATTTTTCTTCTGTAGTACTCTCAGACATACATCTTTCTTCCGTAGTACTAGCCGCAATACACTTAACTTTTGTACTACTAGCCTCAAATTACATCGCTTATCTCAGGCTAAAACAATAGTTGGATATCACAATAAAATAATAGGTCTACATTGTATCAAATACAATAAAGATCCTATTCTAATGTACCTAAAAGGTACACAAACATATGCTGAGTAGAAATCATAAAATACAACAAGTCTGCTCAAAGACCAACCATCTACTTACACAAAGTAACACCATCTAGACCTAATCCAGAATAAAGTTTCTCTAAACTAGAAACCATGGATTTTAAATCCATCGCATATAATAGTATACAACAAATATGCAATAACACGCAGAAAGAAAGTCTTATATTTTATTTCACTCTTCAACATTTGTTGACTTGTTGAATCTTCTGCTATCTAGAGAAGTTATTTATGATATTTCCATTCTCTGCAATGTTCTTCAACTCATGATCAATTTCTCGATGATCCTCCTCTTTATATTTGCAACACCCCAACTACCTTTTTGAGAGGTTTTAACCATTCTCTAATAGTCCAGACTATAAATAGTCTCTGATAATTTTGACCATGTCTCTACTCATGTGGATTCTCTCCATGGTGTATCAAAACCTCTGGTTGCCTAAGTCAATGTTAAGCATGATGATAACATTGGAATGGGTTAGAAATTTTTAGTTAGATTTAATACATAATTAGACTATGGGTATGGATTTTGAATGTATTTTGATTATGAAATTTTTTTTTAGGTTTCATTTAATTGTAATTAAATTTTGGGAAAACATAAAAAATTACATGTTTAATAAGGGAAAGAGGAAAAATTAGATATCATAGATGCACACCTCTCCAATCTAGCCTCCTATTTGAACCTAGAAGCCATAAATGTGTGAGGGGTTTTCCTTCTCCTCTCCAATGGATGTTGTCAATTGTGGATGACAAATGTGTAATGGAAGTGGTCGACACTTTTTTTTTTGTTTGAGAAAACACTCGAGATTTATGTATTTTTATAACACTTGTGCATTACATAAATACACAACACTCACGTTTTAGGTAATTATATAATGCTAGAGCGTTATAGAAATGCATAACGTTAGTGTGTTATGCATTTCTATAATGATAGAGCATTAAAGAAATATATAATTCTACCACATTATGCATTTATATAATGCTAGAGATTTATAGAAATACATAATGCACGATCATTATTGTTTCCTATCCTGCGTGTTAAATGACATTGCAGGCTCGGTCCCACCCTTGCCTAGTTCAAAGAAGCGGTCACACATTTTTTTATTTACTTAAATTTTATGTGTTTCATGAAACTGTGATTGCATATAAAGGGCCTCTCAACTTTTTGCAAGTGCCCATACGTGACTTATCCATTATCATGCGCCTTTTTGCATTCATTTGGAGTAGCTCCCCTTCTATTTTTTCCTTATCTCATTGGTCATCCCAAATCATTACACTTAGTGTGTAATTAATTATCTTAATATACTGGCTAGCATAATAGAATGACTCATATACTATGTACCCTTCCACTATATGAACTCAAGTTTTCCCCTTTTTCAAACAAAATCCTTCAACCTTCTTCATGTTCTTCTAGAATAACAACATCCAAGGACATGATAACACCCCAACTAATCCAAACTTGTCAACTAGATGAATTAGAAGTTAGAATTGCAAGTCCATTAAACTTGTGTCCAATTATTTCTCAAGCATACAAATTGAAAATATTAAGTGTCTCTCAATGCCACCATGGAAGGCTATTCATGTAAATCTCCTTTGATGTAATTCGATGTATAAAAATATAATTTAGGTATGGTGCAATATAGGTATTGGGGGATGCCACGATTAATAAAACCACACAGAAACAAAAGCTAATGACATTAAAAAAATTACTTATAAAGTTGATGGGCATAAAATTGTTAGTGCATAACATATTGTAACATTTAAACATCCACTAAGTGGTCACATTAGCAACATGTTACTAGTCAAACAAGGAGAGTTGCTAAAAGAAACAAATCCAAGTCCCTATTTTTAGAGTTCGAATTTAAATATTTAGAATTTGAATTTGTTCTAGTTAATACAACATTTTGTCATGAGGTTGTTATTTGGTAGGAAATATCCTATCACATCCATTCATATTAGGGAATAAACTACGATATATAAATGAGAAAATATATTTTCTTATATTAAGGGGCCAAGGGGGATTAATTATGTTATATTGCAATACATATATTTAGGGTATATTTTATTACATTTTGTGTAGAAGAGGTGGAAGGGAGGCATAGGAAAAATCAAGGGACAAGGGGATGAGGCATTAAGTATGATGGACAAGGGATAAACAATCAAGATGTAGAATGGTTTATGCTAGTGCTTTATTGAAGGGTTTTCTTGTTGCTCATGTGTTTGGTTAATGGATCATTAAATTGTTAATGGAATTGAGTTACTGAAGGATTATGTTTCTATCTTTTATGTGATTTTTATCAATTGGATGTGTATTTTAGGTGCATATTTAGTGCCTATAAGTCATGTGTTTTTTTATGCCTTTCAATGTAGCTTTCCTCCTTGAGTCCATTTGAATTTTTCTTCTCTTTAAATTTCCTTTTGTGTGAACTCTAAAATCAACCCATCCAGTAAAGAGCATCTATGTTTGTGGATTGTGACCTTGTCCCTTTCTAATATTCCTAAATAAATTCTCATGCAATCCTTGGTTGACCACCTTTGTCCATTGTATGAAAAACTAGTCTCCAATTCCTTCATTACTCTTATATTTTGCAAAACCCAAAACGCCTTTGTATTTCTAAAGTTACTCTTTATTGTCACCATGTACTCCATTGTTAAACTATTGTAATCCTACCCAAGGGACTCCACATTTGAGCTATAGAAGACATAACCTAAATAGACAAAAAAGGTTAGGTGTGATGAAAATGTCAATTCTCATCTTTTCTAAGCATTTCACTCACTATTGGACTATCGATATTTTACAATCATTGTTATATTGATCTCTTGATAGGTTTTCCTTTTACGCATTTTTCCTTCCCCATTAATATTCTGTTGGGTCTTCCACTATCCAACGCTATAAATTGATCAATCGCCCCTGCAATCCTTGTGGGAACATCATTAGCATTATACTGTTATTTTATTTAACATCTTGTTTGTTAATACTAAGATGCATTAGGGCTCTTGTTTGTTACAACTTGATAATATGATATAAAGGGTGTATGAAAAGTGGGTTGGTAAAAAATTATACCTCCAATATAATGTGAAACTAGGGTTTTTCTTAATTGAAAAGGTATATTGGGAGCGGGATTCAAAAATAAAATTTTAAGAGGCATTTTCCAATATTTAGTGGAATTAGGGATATTATTTGATATCCTGATATCCTGTGAATGGTGGTGCTATGTAACAAGCCCCGTGCATTTTGTATTACTAAATAATAAATACAACACTAATGGTTTTGTTGGTTGTTTCACTCCATGAAAGCACAACTTCTAAAGGTTACTTTATGCACAAATTCAAATTTGAACGTGTTGTTGTGCAACATTTGAATTTGAATGTTACTATCTCTCGTAGTTTTTTTTTCAATACTAAAAATACTATACTTTATATTAAAGCATCCATCCGGTCATATTATTATCTTTCCTAATAATTGTAAAATATATTCAGCTATTTTTTTTTATCTTTGGTAGTGGTAAAATATATTCAATTATTTTTTTTATCTCTCATAGTTGTACAAATTATATATATATATATATATATATATATATATATATATATATATCTCATTTGCCTATTTTTTTATTATTAAAATATATATATGCGTTTACCACCTATCCCATAAAAAAAACCAAACGAACATCCACATTCATCTAACTAATCATCAAATGCTTAAACAAAATTCTAAATAGACATAAAACTTACATATGCATCGCAAACAATGATTAATTTAGCAAAGTGGCAATACATTTAACTTATAATTAATGGTTACTTTGTACCAGCAGAAGAGAACATATATATCCAAGGGAACACTGATTAATTTAGCAATGTGGCAATACATTTAACATATATAGTAATCGTTACTTGGTAACAGAAAAAGAGAACATATATATCCATGGGAAACACTGATTAATTTAGCAATGTGGCAATACATTTAACATATTAATCTTTTACTTTTGTAAAGCAAAAGAGAACGTACTCTTCATAGTGATCTCTCTATCTAAAATTGAGAAACAAAGACACTTTAAATGGGATTTAGCAACAAAGACACTAATATCATTTCTAATACTCTATGTTGAGTAAGCCTCTTGAAGTTTCACATATTATAAATATGTGTGGATAGTGGAAGTCTCTTTATTTTTCAGATCTACACTTGATGCAATTATCACATATTCACAACAATGTGACAACAGCTTATAATGGTATCCAAATTGTTTTATATTTGATTATACATATGGTCA
Source organism: Pseudotsuga menziesii (assembly GCA_001517045.1). Lineage (NCBI taxonomy): Eukaryota > Viridiplantae > Streptophyta > Pinopsida > Pinales > Pinaceae > Pseudotsuga > Pseudotsuga menziesii. The sequence goes on from LPNX010226865.1 coordinate 208,318, forward strand.
AAACTATCTTATTTTGCTTGGTCATTGCAACATGCTTCTCTATGTTGCAAACGCCGTTAACAAAGGGCGAGGATTTGCTTGAAGGGATTATAACTATCTTAATCATTTTTGTATGTATATTAATTTCTAATACAAATTAATGCATTGTATGCAGACTGTCATAATCAAGCTGTAAAAATTACTATCCTTGACAAAAGAGTTGTGATAGAAACAATCTTCATGCCTACGAAACAACAAGTTATATAATTGTTAATACAAAATAAAATTCTCATTTAATCTGTGATATTAAATTATTTTGTTTCTTCAAAGAAAAACTATATTATTTTACATCATAGTAATATAATTGGGTACTATCGGGCTTTAAAAAAAATGAGAATTTTAAAATAGCTAAATATTAGGCATAATACAAATATCATAAATTTGCCTATATTTTTAGCACATATTATAAAATAAAAATTATTTAAATTTTATAATTTAATGTTTAATTTTGGGCATAATCTTTTGCCAATCATAGCTGCTAGATATACATAGGGAGAGAGAGGGCCACCACACATAACAGAGAGCGGGCCACCCACATAGACACCCTACCAGCGAGACAGAAATGGAGAGACCCCACGTAGCACTGCACTTAGGGCACACTTCACATAGCCTCATTGGAAGTCGGTCATAGCTTGCCTTGGATACTCAACTAATCAACTTGGCTTGCTTACTTGGCTTGGATACCAGTAACTGGTCTTAGGGGCATCTGAGCATCTGAGAGGTATAACCATTAAGTTGTGGGCTTAGTACCCTGCACATTTAACCTTAGTACCCTGCACATTTAACATTACAACCTCACAAGGAAACACCTAGGGCGTTTAACAACCGGTTAAGGGATGCACACATATCTAGTCTAAATACCCCTTGCTCAGAGAGCATCATAGAGCATCAGAGATCATTCTGAGAGCTGGCTCATCAAATCTATGAGAGGCTTTCAGATAGCATCTATGAGAGGTTCAGAGAGCTTATTAGATGCATCATAAGTGTTTGGAGAACATTTTGAGAGGCATCAGAGATGCATCAAAATAGGTTTTGAAGGTGTTCAAGACATGTAGGATAGAGGGAAGCTAGATGACTTTGTAAAGAAAGCACCCTCATCCTGGTGACACCCTTTAGACAGTGGCTACTTTATATAAAATGAAACCAGAGCAACATTACATAAAAATGAGACCAGAGTTGACTACTTCAAAGACCAGAGCTGACACCTTTAAGTAGGAGTTTAACAGTATTAGAGAGGACATCTACAGATAAGAAATTAAAGTGACTTGGACCCCAAAGGGGAGTTAAACCCCAAGATGGATTTCTATGCATAGCACTTCATGGAGTTGAGGAATGACCTTATTTTTTGGCCTCCTTACATGCTTCAGCACTGGATGCATGTCCTTAGGATCCCTCTTTGTCACATACCCCAATTTCATAAAATAATGTTAACTGTTTTAATTTGATTTCCTAAGACATTATGTTAAATTTAATGCTAATTAGGAACTGATGACTCAGCAAAGTCAAAAGAAGTGGAATGTAATTATGAATATTTTATTATTAATAAATAAAAAGTGGAGACAACAGCATGGGAGAGCTGTTAATAAGAGTGTTACTGGTCAAACTAGTGGAAGGAACTAGGTGGAGGGAAAAAGACAAGTGGCAGCATCCTCAAACACTTCCTAGGTTGCAGGTGGCAACTTCCCTACATTTGGGGTCACGATCCCCCAAGAAAGTGGGATCAGAGCAGGTGGCTCAATAAATGGCAACTAACCCAAAAAGACATAGGCAATCTTTTAAAAGTACCCAATGAATAGAGCTGAGGTTGCTCAGATATTTTCTAGGAGAAGAATCATTCAGGAGGAATGCTATTCAAGGAATCCATTGGGAAAAAAGAGAAAACTGAAAGGAAAGTGTTTTGAGAGATACTTTGCAGTAACTTGGTTTGATACAGCTTGCTAGCTGAGAGAACTTACTGATAAGTTCAGGATTGGTATTGAGTCTGAAGACTGGTACTTGATTATTGCTGCACCTAGTTCCAGCCAAGGAGACCAGAGCAAGCTCGGGGGTCCTGAGGAGTCGTTGTTTGAGCACCCTCTAGGAGTTGGTAGGGAGGAACGGACTCCCATTGCTGTTGTCATCCAAGCTCAAGAACAAGTTCTGCCATCTATTAATCTTTGTTTTTAATATCTATGTATGATAGAATGTTATGTTTGCAGTTTATGATGTAAACACTTAAATGGTTTAGTAATGAAGTTACTCTTAGTTTGTTTAGTAATAGAATCATTTTCATGAGAAATAAAACCCTACCTGTGTTTTTCCTTATTTGGAGTGATCCACACCGTACTCCAGCACATGTGGTGAAATTATAAATAAAGATATTATGATGAAAATGTTAAAAAAAAATGTTAATGGAATTATAGAATATTTCCTTTTATTTTGTTGTCAGAAGAAATATCTTTTATACCAGGAGTAGTGTTAAACCGGAACTGAGACTGTCAGTTTATTAGAAATAGAGAAAGAAGCCATATGATTTACTGATAGTAGTTTGTGTAAGTAGAGAAAACAGTTCTTGATACAATAGTTACTTTCAATGATCTTATTGCTTATTTGAATTCAAGAGAAGAGGTATAATAGTTAAAACTAGAGTAGGGTTAAGCTAAATGAAAATGCTTACAACTTTACAGTTTACTTATTTCCAGTTTTAACTACTGCATGTGTAATAATCAAATTGAAAGAAAGAATAGCTAGAGTCTTGATTTACTTATACAGATAATTTAGTTGGTAGGAGAATTTACTTATGGAAAGTAATATATGTTATTCATTCATTTCTGTTCTATCTAGCTAAGCATAAACAAAAACATACAACTGCCAACCTATACTTTTTAAGATGTTAACAGTGTAGAACATAGCTAGTTCTTTTACTTTTATTTTATAAATATTAACTTGTAACATAAACAAGACAACATAGAATACAGAGAGTATTTCTATAAAGTATTTAGTATAGTAATTATAAGAACACAATAACAACAGATTTTTTTAATTCTATGATTATAAATAAACAAAGAATAAAATACTCACTCTCTATATACTTATCAAAAGAAACTAAGTATAAATAACAATAGGAGCAATAGTACTCACAGGCAGGATAACAACTTTATTATAATAAATAATAATATATTATCCTATTATATACTTTATAGGAATAGTATTATTATGTAATTACAATAATGTTCTTAACTCATTATTGTAAACCTGAAATATAATATAAATTCTGTACTCAAAGATTAACTGACAGTTACATAATAATTTCATTAAAAACCTAAAGCCATTATATTCTGAAGGGTAATAATTTTATAACAACATTCACAATTCTTTTAAATAAAGTAAATTAATATAAGAATAATGTATAGAAACCCTAGCAAGTAAATTTAAATATTACGGGGTAAAAACTAAGTACTTTAACCCACAGGAAATAATCTTTAGAGAAATATCATGCTCAACCTACTGAGAATAACCAAACACTACATACTATAAGAAAAACAAATAAACCATTTATAGTAGAACATTATAAATTAAAGGTAATTAAAGAAGCTGTAAATATTTTATATATATTGCCGAGTTGGGGTAAAAACCCTACTACTTTAAAATGAACAGCAGAGTCATCAAAGTTGAAGGAGTTTAATACAGTATTTGAGCTCTCGGCTTCAAAAAAAAAGTACAGAGTGAGGATTTTATAGCCTATCCATTACTTGTATATCTACACAGTAATCGAAGGCAAAACTAACATTTACAATCATGACCGGAGCCGAAGAACCTTGCATAACGCGAAGATCTCTTAACCCACTAAAAACAATAATCCAAGTAGCAGAGTAAACTGAAAAACCGCAAGGGTTACAGGTCGCGACGACCAACCCACCAATGTCCCCAAGGGACCAAACAAGGGGAAATGCCATGGTTAAACCAGGCTTACCGTAAACCAACAAGTCGTCACCGCCTTGCACCAGATTCGCAGAGAAGGAGAGACAAGTTTATACCTACGTTTCATCACACTTTTCGCTATTAGTATCATGTATAAAAATCAAATTATTAAATAATGAACAACTGTGTAATAAAAACCACAAAATATAAATGGCGTTTCTCACCTCAAAGTTTCACCGAAATGTATCCACCGGCTAGAAGAAGCGCTACCACCAGCATGAGAAGGAGAAGGCTTTTCATTAGCTGCAAGGAAGACGATGTTACTACCAGCATCGACTAAAGACAGCAAAGAATCTCAGTCACCGGCCGACAAGGTATAAACCCTAGATCCATAATGGTTCTCAAACCAAATAACAACACGGTTCACTGCGAAACCCTCTACCCCAGGAACTTTAAATCTCAAAACCACGACTCGCAGTAACAGGCCAAGGACAAAGGAAAACACTGTACAGTCAAAGGTTTCGAAATGAAGCTAGCTGCGGCGGTGAAACCCTGAAGGATGAACCACTGGCCTATACTCAAGCAGTAGATAGTTGGGTGACAGTACTTTTTACTGAACATTCGGGACAAGCTAATGAGGATGGAAAAAGCATGAAGACAGCAGCAGCAAGACACAGATGACGAAGCAATTGAGAACATCACCGCAGAGCGACAGGAGCCTGAAGGTGAAGGAGAGAATGACGAGCTAGGGTTTGTTGTGGCCCTTTTAACTATGCAATACATGGATAAGATAATGCCATGTACATCATTTAAATTTTTTCATGCAGTGGGTTTTTGTCTATAGTTGCTTCGTGCCCTCATAGGAGTTTTTCTTGCCAATCATTCGTTTGTTGTAGCGAAGGTTCTATTATAAACCTAGCCCGAAGTCAACCTATCATACGTTGCATGGAGCGAGGAAATTATTAATAATTAAACTATAAACCCTTTGCTCATTGCAATCATCGAGGTCGTGGGGGATATTACGACCCTCATACTTATAAAGTATGGTTTTATAAAACATAAATCAAATCTAGCCTTATTTACAGCATGGCATGGGCCTTTGCATAACCCCTTTTTCTATGTTATGCAACGTTTTCCATCAAACATATATAATCACGATAATGATAGAGTTTTGTATAGTGTGTTATAAAAAGAGAGTATTAACGTTTATTCTCTTAGTGAGAACCTTACTCACAAGTAAATATTCTTTCAACCAAGTAATTGTAACTTAATGAAAGTAGAATCAATACTTAACCAAGTATTTTTATGCATGTGAAGGAGATAAAGGAGGCAATATGGTAAAAGATTAGAGAACTTAGATTCAATGGTAAATATTCTTTTTTTTCTAGTGTTAGTCTCATTACTTTTGAATGATTTATTATTGAACTAGCAAGGTATGCTTTAAGCATGATAAAGCTCAAAATGATTAAGGGCTTAACCTTGAACTTTTATTGATATATATATTAGCTATAAATAAATGTTACTTGCCAAGAAATTATAGGATAGAGGAAATTAACCCTCCAACACTAGTATCATTTAAATGATTGTAGTATGCAATAAGGTTATAACCCCTTTAAACTTCAAAGGAATGGAAGTGAGAGTTTTGGTACATAAACTCTTTATCAATTTACACTGTGTAGTAGCCAATTCAATCATGGCATAAATTAGTAATTTTGTACAATTTAAAATAGACCATTGACTTTATATCTCTGCTATTCTTACTCTGCTTGAAAAGAAACATTTAAGGCATTTTTGCAGTTGATAACCATGATAGACATCAAATAGTTTAGTAAAGCTTTAAAGAACTACAAATTTACGTCTACTAGAAAGAAGACAGTTACAACCATTAATGTTAGAACTGATTCGCATCCCTTAAGAGTCCTAAAAAGGAAGACAGTATAATTATTTTACCTTGATAAACTTTGAAAATTGGTTAGCATTTATTTTCTTTACTGAGCTTTTATTTTGCGAGGAACTTGTAATTAAATACTTTATAATTTTGACAAGCGGCACCCGAACTTCTTACCTGTAATCTATAAGAACAGGAAAACTTTCTGCGTTAGCTCGAAAGCTAAGTAACCCAGAATTTCATGACAATCCCACCTTGTGGTCACAAAGAGAAAATAAGTCAGTAAACTAAAAAGGAACTGCTCTGACAAATAACATAACCAAATAGATAATTCAGATAATAATTTTAGTAACATATAACTAATTAAATAGTTAGTTTACTGCATTTATGAAAATTATATGTATTTAAAAATTTTAAATTTTTCAAAAAATTTGGGGTTTTCACATGTGGTATCAGAGCACAAGGTTCAAACACTAGACCTTGATGCAGCCCAACTAGGTTCCATAGAATAGTAAATAAAAATAAGATGCTAACATATATTTTGTTTTATGTAAAGAACAGAAGAAAATTTTCCTTTTTCTGAAGTTTAACAGGCAGGTATGGAAAAGATGGGAGAGTATGCTCACGAGGAGTCTCCAGACACAGAACCAAGACAATTTCCCAGAGAACCTATGTTAGAAGAGGTGGCTGCCCACTCCTCAGAGCTACTGCAGATTGTAAAAGATTTGAAGACTGAAATGGAATCAGTCAAGAAGGAGAATGAGAGGATTTTGAAGGCTCAGGAAGAGCTGAACCAAATTTTAATGGAAAAGTTCCAAACTGAAGGAAGGAGCAGAAGATCAAAATATGAGGATGTTAGTCATCAAAGAAGATCTAAAAAGATGAAGCTGGCGAAAACTGAAAGTAGTTCATCATCAGAAGGGTTCGGTGAACGACAAAGTTACCATACTACTAGTGACAGTAGTGAGGCTGAGTTGTATGACGGAAAGAAAAAATACATACCATATGAGGAAATTTCAGGGGAGTTTAAAAAGATAAAGCCCCCAACTTTCAATGGAGAGACCGAAAAAGGTATTTCAATAATAAATTTTTGTCCGAGCAATATTACGAAGAAAGAGCTAAAGAATTTTATGAATTGAAGCTAGGTTCAATGACTATGAAGGACTTGAACAGCAAATTCTTAAACTTGCTTAGGTATGTACCTTACCTAGTAGACGAGAAACCTAAAGTGCAGCGATTTCTCAGTTGTCTACCATATCACATTAAGGATAGAATTGAGTATGATAACCCGAAGACTCTGGAGGAAGCCATGACGAAGGCTAATTTTTGTTTTGAGCAGAACCGGAAGAAAGAAGGCTTAGCCAACTGGATGGCTAAGAAAAATAACAATCAGCCTGAGTTTAAGAAGAAATAATTTGTACCCCAGAGGAATTTCAAGAATAATAAGAATAAAAATTATTCTAACAATAAGAATTTCCAGGGAAATAAAAATCGTACTTCCAATAATTCGAATAATTTTAAGGGCAAGTAAGCTGCAAATAACCATGGGAATTTTACCAAGAGTTTTGAATGTAAGGAGCCTGTTAAGTGCTGGGAATTTAATGGCCCGCATTATACCTCGGTCTGTCCCAACCGGAAAAATTCAGTCAGCAATATTCATACTGTGTAGGAGGAAATGACCATTGGAGAACTAGCGAGGACTATCCCCAAAAGAAATGCAGCTTTGGAGAACTGCCAAGCTGACTATCAAACTTCCATGGTGGAGGTGGAAGGTATGATTAATAAAACCCCTGTGTAACCATTTTAATCGATCCAGGAGCTAGTCTTAGTTACATTGCACCTCAGATAGTGGAAAAATATAAGTTGTTTGTTGATAAGTTTGATAATTCCTGGTTAGTTCAATTAGCCACTAGGGAAAAAAGAAAAGTAACCTATTTTGTGAAAGAATGTGCTTTACTTATGAATGAATTTAAATCTACAGTTAAGCTTAATGTTTTGCCACTTGGTTCATATGATTTACTGATTGGTATGGATTGGTTAGAGCAGCATAAGGTAGTTTTAAATTGTTACGATAAAACTTTTACGTGTGTAAATAGTGATGAACAACCAGTAAAGGTTAAGGGTATTCCTAGAAAGACTATAATCAGACAGATTTCTGCTTTACAACTTAAAAGAGCTGTTAGAAAAGGATGTAAAGCCTATGTAGTAACTATTACAGATGAGGAAAGTAAAACTGAACCAGATAAGTTAAAAATAGAAGATATTCCCGTTTTAAAAGAATTTATTGACGTATTCCCAGAAGAAATTCCAGGATTAACTCCAAGGAGGGAACTGGATTTCACTATTGAGCTGGTGCCAGGTGCGGTACCTAGCTCAAAAGCTCCATATCGAATGAATATTTTAGAACTTAATGAGTTAAAATCACAACTAAAAGAGTTAATAGATAAGAAGTACATTCGATCTAGTGTGTCTCCTTGGGGAGCATCGGTCATCTTTGTTAAAAAGAAAGACGGAACCATGCGATTATGCATATACTACCGTCAGCTAAACAAGATGACTATTAAAAATAGATATCCGTTGCCCCGCATAGATGATCTGTTTGATCAACTACGTGGAGCCACGGTGTTCTCAAAGATAGACTTGAGGTCAGGATATCATCGGGCAAGAATTAAAGACGAAGATATCTTTAAGACAGCCTTTAGAACAAGGTATGGACACTACAAGTTTGACGTAATGCCATTTGGGCTTACCAACGCCCCAACTGTCTTTATGTGCTTAATGAATAATATAATGCATAAATACTTAGATAAATTTGTTGTCGTGTTTATCAACGACATCTTAATTTACTCTAAAACGGAAGAAAAACATAAAGAACACCTAAAGATAGTTTTACAAGAGTTGCGAGAACAACAGCTCTTCGTGAATTTTAGCAAGTGTGACTTCTTTAAGGATAAAATCCAGTACTTAGGTCATGTAGTGACTAAGGAAGGGATTTTAGTTGATCCTGAAAATATTCGGGCAATCGAAGATTAGCCAGTTCCTAAAGATGTCATGGATGTTAGGTCGTTCATGGAAATTACCGGAGATTCATTGAAGGCTTTTCAAGAATAGTGAATCTGATCACTTCTTTGCAAAAGAAAGGCAAGAAATTTGATTGGAACTCAAAATGTGAAGAAATTTTTAAGAAATTAAAAACCTTATTGACTAGTGCACCTATTCTAAGAATAGCATATCCTAATAAGGACTTCGTAGTATGCACTGATGCCTATAATGATGACTTAGGTGGTGTTTTAACTCAAGATGGGCATGTCATTGCTTATGAGTCTAGGAAGTTAAAAATTCACGAAAAGAATTACGCAACTTATGATATAGAACTTGTGGCTGTTATACATGCCTTAAAAATGCGGCGACATCATTTAATAGGCAAAAAATTTATTCTAATGACTGATAATAAAGGACTGAAATATCTTTTAGATTAGCCTAACTGAAACGCTAGACAAGCAAGGTGGTTAGCCTTCTTGAGTGAATACGATTTTGAAATTCAGCACATAAAGGGTAAGGAAAATAAGGTGGCTGATGCATTGAGCAGAAACGCAAAGCTGAACTTTACAGCAGCAATCATCACTTATGTTTCTGATTTAAATGAACAGCTTAAAGAAGGGGTAAAACAAGATGAAAATTATCAGAAATTGCAAATTACAGCTAAGGAAGAACTGACAGAAAGCTTAATAAAAGGTTATAGTTTAAATGAAAATGGATTTTTATTATTTAAAGATAAACTGTATGTGCCTAATATGCCTAAGGTTAAGTTGTGAATTCTGGACGAAGTCCATAAAACACCTTACTCAGGACATCTAGGTTACCAAAAGACTGTAACCATGCTAAGAAAAGAATATTTTTGGCCTGATATGAAATCTGAGGTAGCTGAATACATTGCTAGATGTTTGGACTGTCAACAAGTGAAAATCAAACACCAACATCCAGCTGGTTTGCTACAACCTTTAGCTATTCCTAGCTAGAAATGGGAAGTGATTAGCTGATATTTTATTACTGGACTGCCCAGAAATCAGAATCAAAATGACTCTATTATGGTGGTGGTTGACAAGTTAAGCAAGGAAACACATTTCAATCCTGTTAAAACTACTTACAATGATGCCAATATAGCTGATATATTCTTAAAACAGATTTTTCGGTTACATGGAGTACCGAAAGTTATAATTTCAGACAGGGATCATAAATTCATAGGAAATTTTTGGAAGTCCTTGTTTAAGGGATTAAATACAACATTGAATTTCAGTACCTCCTTCCATCCTCAAACAGATGGACAAACTAAAAGAGTGAATCAGGTGCTGGAGGATTTATTAAGGATGTATGTTAAAGATCAACCAGGTAAGTGGGAAGACTACTTACATCTAGCAGAGTTTGCATATAATAATAATTATCAGTCATCAGCTAAGTTTAGTCCATTTGAAATTTTGTATGGACGTAAATGCAACACTCCTATCTCTTGGAATAATCCAGTAGATAGATTAGTGTTAGGACCAGAATTATTGAAGGAAATTGAGGTAATTGTGAAACAAGTGCAAAAAAAATTGAAGGTGGCACAAGATCGGCAAAAGAGCCAAGCAGACTTGAAAAGAAATCCCAAGGAGTTCCAGGTAGGTGAGCATGTATTTATAAAGGTAAGGCCAAAGAAAATCTCTCTAAGACTGGGGAGTTGTGCAAAGTTAGAACCACGTTACTGTGGTCCATTTGAAATTTTATCTAGAATTGGTCAAGTGGCATACCAGCTAGCATTACCACCTAACTTGAAAGTACATAATGTTTTTCATATCTCTGTTTTGGAAAAGTATGTTCATGATGCTACTCATGTGGTTGATTGGAATGTTGTACAGGTGGAACCAAAAGGAGAAATTCTGCTGGAACTGGACTGTATCCTCGGGAGGAGGGAAATTACTCTGTAGAACCGCACCATTGGATAGTTGAAGGTGCAATGGAAGCACCTTAGTCCTGAAGAGGCCACCTAGGAACTGGAAAGTAAGATGCGGGAAGCATACCCAAATCTGTTCCAGGAGATTGCAGAGGATGAGGAATAAAGTAACATCGAGGACGATGTTACATTTTAAGGGGGTGTGTATGTCACATACCCCAATTTTGTAAAATAATTTTAATTGTTTTAATTTGATTTTCTAATACATTATGTTAAATTTAATGCTAAGTAGGAACTGATGACTCAGCAGAGTCAAAAGAAGTGGAATGTAATTCTGAATATTTTATTATTAATAAATAAAAAGTGGAGACAACAACATGGGAGAGTTGTTAATAATAGTGTTACTGGTCAAACTGGTGGAAGGAACTAGGTGGAGGGAAAAAGACAAGTGGCCGCATCCTCAAACACTTCCTAGGTTGTAGGTGGAAACTTCCCTACATTTTGGGTCATGATCCCCCAAGAAAGTGGGATCAGAGTAGGTGGCTCAATAAATGACAACTAACCCAAAAAGACCTAGGAAATCTTTTAAAAATACCCAATGAATAGAGCTGAGGTTGCTCAGATATTTTCCACGAGAAGAATCATTCAAGAGGAATTCCATTCAAGGAATTCATTGGGGAAAAAGGGAAAACTAAAAGGAAATTTTTTTGAGAGATAATCTGTAGTAAATTGGTCTGATACAGCTTGCTAGCTGAGAGAACTTACTGATAAGTTCAGGATTGGTATTGAGTCTGAAGACTGGTACTTGATTATTGCTGCACCTAGTTCCATCCAGGGAGACCAGAGCAAGCTCGGGGGTCCTGAGGAGTCGTTGTTTGAGCACCCTCCAGGAGTTGGTAGGGAGGAACGGCCTCCCATTGCTATTGTCGTCCAAGCTCAAGAACAGGTTCTGCCATTTATTAATCTTTGTTTTTAATATCTGTGTATGATAAAATGTTATGTTTGCAGTTTATGATGTAAAGTCTTAGATGGTTTAGTAATGAAGTTACTCTTAGTTTGTTTAGTAATAGAATCATTTTGATGAGAAATAAAACCCTACCTATGTTTTTCCTCATCTGGAGTGATCCAGACCGTACTCCAACACAGGTGGTGAAATTATGAATAAAGATAGTATGATGAAAATGTAAAAAAAAAAAAATGTTAATGGAATTATAGAATATTTCCTTTTATTTTGTTGTCAGAAGAAATATCTTTTATACCAAGAGTAGTGTTAAACCGGAACTGAGACTGTCAGTTTATTAGAAACAAAGAAAGAAGCCATATGATTTACTGATAGTAGTTTGTGTAAGTAGAGAAAACAGTTATTGGTACAATAGTTACTTTCAGTGATCTTATTGCTTATTTGAATTCAAGAGAAGAAGTATAATACTTAAAACTAGAGTAGGGTTAAGCTAAATGAAAATGCTTACAACTTTATAGTTTACTTATTTCCAGTTTTAACTACTGCATGTGTAATAATCAAATTGAAAGAAAGAATAGCTAGACTCTCTATTTACTTGTACAGATAATTTAGTTGGTAGCAGAATTTACTTATGGAAAGTAATATATGTTATTCATTCATTTCTATTCTATCTAGCTAAGCATAAACAAAAACATACAACTGCCAACCTATACTTTTTAAGATGTTAACAGTGTAGAACATAGCTAGTTCTTTTACTTTTATTTTATAAATATTAACTTGTAACATAAACCAAACAATATAGAATACAAAGAGTATTTCTATAAAGTATTTAGTATAGTAATTATAAGAACACAATAACAACATATTTTTTTTATTCTATGATTATAAATAAACAAAGAATAAAATACTCCCTCTCTATATACTTATAAAAGAAACTAAGTATAAATAACAATAGGAGCAATAGTACTCACAGGTAGGATAACAACTTTATTATAATAAATAATAATATATTATCCTATTATATACTTTATAGGAATAGTATTATTATGTAATTACAATAATGTTCTTAACTCATTATTGTAAACCTGAAATATAATATAAATTCTATACTCAAAGATTAACTGACAGTTACATAATAATTTCATTTAAAAACCTAAAGCCATTATATTCTAAACGGTAATAATTTTATAACAACATTCACAATTCTTTTAAATAAAGTAAATTAATATAAGAATAATGTATAGAAACCCTAGCAAGTAAATTTAAATATTATGGGGTAAAAATTAAGTACTTTAACCCACAGGAAATAATCTTTAGAGAAATATCATGCTCAACCTACTGAGAATAACCAAACACTACATACTATAAGAAAAAAAAATAAACCATTTACAGTAGAACATTATAAATTAAAGGTAATTAAAGAAGCTGTAAATATTTTTTATATATTGCCGAGTTAGGGTAAAAACCCTACTACTTTAAAATGAACAGCAGAGTCATCAAAGCTGAAGGAGTTTAATATAGTATTTGGGCTCTCGGCTTCAAAAGAAAGTACAGAGTGAGGCTTTTACAACCTATCCATTACTTGTATATATACACAGTAATCGGAGACAAAACTAACATTTACAATCATGGCCGGAGCTAGAGAACCTTGGATAAAGCAAAGATCTCTTCACCCACTAAAAACAATAAACCAAGTAGCAGAGTAAACTGAAAAACCGCAAGGGTTACAGGTCACGACGACCAACCCACCAATGTCCCCAAGGGACCAAACAAGGGGAAATTCCATGGTTAAACCAGGCTTACCGTAAACCAACAAGTCGTCGCCGCCTTGCACCAGATTCACAGAGAAGGAGAGATAGGTTTATGCCTGCGTTTCATCACACTTTTCGCTATTAGTATCATGTATAAAAATCAAATTATTAAATAATGAACAACTGTGTAATAAAAACCAGAAAATATAAATGGCATTGCTCACCTCAAAGTTTCACCGAAATGTATCCACTGGCTAGAAGAAGTGCTACCACCAGCACGATAAGGAGAAGGATTTCCATTAGCTGCAAGGAAGATGGTGTTACTACCAGCATCGACTAAAGACAGCAAATAATCTCAGTCACCGGCTGACAAGGTATAAACCCTAGAGCCGTAATGGTTCTCAAACCAAATCAAAACATGGTTCACTGCGAAACCCTCTACCCCAGCAACTTTAAATCTCAAAACCATGACTCGCAGTAACAGGCCAAGGACAAATGAAAACTCTATACAGTCAAAGGTTTCGAAATGGAGCTAGTTGTGGCGGTGAAACCCTGAAGGATGAACCACTGGCCTATACTTAAGCAGTAGACAGTTGGGTGACAGTACTTCTTACTGAACATTCAGGACAAGCTAACGAGGATGGAACAATCATGAAGACAGCAACAGCAAGACACAAATGACAAAGTAGTTGAGAACATTGCCACAGAGCGACAGGAGCCCGAAGGTGAAGGAGAGAATAACGAGCTAGGGTTTTCTATGGCCCTTTTAACTATGCAATACATGGATAAGATAATTCCACGTACATCATTTAAATTTTTTCATGCAGTGGGTTTTTGTCTATAGTTGCTTCGTGCCCTCACAGGATTTTTTCTTGCCAATCATTCATTTGCTGTAGCGAAGGTTCTATTATAAATCTATCCCGAAGTCAACCTATCATATGTTGCATGGAGCGAGGAAATTATTAATAATTAAACTATAAACCCTTTGCTCATTGCAATCATCGAGGTCGTGGGGGATCTTACGACCCTCATACTTATAAAGTATGGTTTTATAAAACATAAATCAAATCTAGCCTTATTTACAGCATGACATGGCCCTTTGCATAACCCCTTTTTCTATGTTATGCAACGTTTTCCATCAAACATATATAATCACGATAATGATAGAGTTTTGTATAGTATGTTATAAAAAGAGAGTATTAATGTTTATTCTCTTAGTGAGAACCTTACTCACAAGTAAATATTCTTTCAACCAAGTAATTGTAACTTAATGAAAGTAGAATCAATACTTAACCAAGTATTTTTATGCATATGAAGGAGATAAAGGAGGCAATATGGTAAAATATTAGAGAACTTAGATTCAATGGTAAATATTCTTTTTTTTCTAGTGTTAGTCTCATTACTTTTGAATGATTTATTATTGAACTAGCAAGGTATGCTTTAAGCATGATAAAGCTCAAAATGCTTAAGGGCTTAACCTTTAACTTTTATTGATATATATATTAGCTATAAATAAATGTTACTTGCCAAACAATTATAGGACAGAGGAAATTAACCCTCCAACACTAGTATCATTTAAATGATTGTAGTATGCAATAAGGTTATAACCCCTTTAAACTTCAAAGGAATGGAAGTGAGAGTTTTGGTACATAAACTCTTTATCAATTTACACTGTGCAGTAGCCAATTCAATCATGGCGTAAATTAGTAATTTTTTACAATTTAAAATAGACCATTGACTTTATATCTCTGCTATTCTTATTCTGCTTGAAAAGAAACATTTAAGGCATTTTTGCAGTTGATAACCATGATAGACATCAAATAGTTCAGTAAAGCTTTAAAGAACTACAAATTTACGTCTACTAGAAAGAAGACAGTTACAACCATTAATGTTAGAACTGATTCGCATCCCTTAAGATTCCTAAAGAGGAAGATAGTATAATGATTTTACCTTGATAAACTTTGAAAATTGGCTAGCATTTATTTTCTTTACTGAGCTTTTATTTTGCAAGGAACTTGTAATTAAATACTTTATAATTTTGACAAGAAGCACCTGAACTTCTCACCTGTAGTCTGTAAGAACAGGAAAACTTTCTGCATTAGCTCGAAAGCTAAGTAAGCCCAGAATTTCATGACAATCCCACCTTGTGGTCGCAAAGAGAAAACAAGTCAGTAAACTAAAAAGGAACTTCTCTAACAAATAACATAACCAAATAAATAATTCAAATAATAATTTCAGTAACATATAACTAATTAAATAATTAGTTTACTGCATTTATGAAAATTATATGTATTTAAAAATTTTAAATTTTTCGGAAAATTTGGGGTTTTCACACTCTTGGACAATCTTGGGTTAACTCTCAAAAACTTCAAGTTCAAACCAACCATCATATCATGTAGGGGGATAGGTTCTGTAAGCTCTGCAATCTTTAAGAGACCAAGACAAAGTAACACTTCATCTTCCACTACCCCATCTCTTGCCCGAAAAAGGGAATAAGGTGGAGAGGGAGGCTTTATCAGATGAGGGAGGGTCAACATATGTTTCATATACGTAATTATGAAGTAGCGCATAAAGTTTCATTTAAACACTGTCATGACTTTTACTGAATGAGTACTTCTTATACGGCTCCAATAAGCATGCGATTTGAGCCAGTTACCTCAATAAAAATGACATTTTTATAACCCAGTGGATACATATGTCTCCAAACCCCCACAAAGACAGGGGTTATATAGATAAAATCCCATCTTAGAATGTTTTTCAGATCGAATAGAACTCCTACCAACATACCCAACTTGCTTCTTTAGTACCCGGTTTACTTTTTACCTTACCACTGTGTACTTCACATTACGCTGGCTACGCTCATTGATTGATTCAATAACTAAAAGTACTCTGATGGAGCACATCTAGAATGCAGATAGAGACTCAGGGGGGGGGCAGTATTAGAAGATATAGATATAAATAGCTCGCTGATGGATCATTCAGAGACCTAAGTTGAGTGATTGACCAAGGGGGGCTACGAGGGAAATATATAGAAAGAAATAGCCTACTTATTAAGCATTTAGAGACCTCACTTTATTAATATATATAGGGAGATAGTCATCAAACCTTCTCCAATCCCTTCCTTATCTAATATATTTAAGTACCTTATATCATTCCTAAATATAAAGAAATAGAATCCAACACTCTAAAGAATTCCTTTCTTAAATAGCTTCTCTAAGACCAATCTAATACCTTAAAGTGATTCTAATAGCTGTTCCTATCAAATCTTTCAAATTATGAAGGTACTTCGCCTGGTATATAGATACATATGTGGCTATAGATCTCATGACTGAACAAGGAAAAAGTAGGGGGTCTTTATGATCCTATGGAAGTAACCGGGGTCTCGCTTTAAAAAGTGGGAGTGCTTCTACTAATGGATTTCACGAATCGGTCCACTAAATTTTGGTATCAATTTATAGGTACAAATAAATTTAGTCATCTTTTAGTAAAGCATTGATTCATAGGTTTCACGATGTTGGCTCTAAAATCATTTTTCATCTTAAGAGGGAGAGCGCCTCCAAGCAAGCGGTGATTCGCCCCAATAATTCGGGTTAGTTAGTGGATGGGAATGAAACCAGATACTTTCCAATGAAGAGAAACAAGAGCAACATTACATAAAAATGAGACTAGAGCTGACTACTTCAAAGACCAGAGCTGACACTTTCAAATGATGCCTCTTTAAAATCTTCACTAGCAATTACAAAGTTGTCCAACTCACATCTTTTGAACGCTACAATCTAAAAATTTATAATATATATTTTGTTTTATATTTTGTTATAAATATTAAATATTAAATTAGTTTGATATAAGGTTGATTTTCTAACATAAATAAATTGGTTTTATATTAAGTTTATTTTGTAATATAAATATAAAGTTTAGTAACTAGTTATATAACAGTTGGGGTAATATTTTTGGAATATAATATTAGAAATTGGTTTATGGTTTTATAATTTATTTTTGATATTTTAATTATTTTATGATTTTATAATTAAATTTATAAATACATTAGTAGATAAATTTTCCCCCTCTTAAAGACTGTGTGTGTGTGTGTGCGTGTTTTAATGTTTTCTTAAAAATTTTGTGACAAGAAGTATAAAATATAAACTGTATTTGAAAGTAAAAATGGTTTATGAGAGCCTTTTGCTCAAATTCCAACATTGCATGCAAATTTTGAATGGTTTATGTATATTATAAAATGTTTTTAACTTTGAAAAATAGGTTTTTTAAATCTATAAACAACCTAGTCCCTTATTTTTCCTATACTAGATTTTTTCGTTACATATTTTTTCCGTATTGAATCGTATTCAAGTTCTTAATTGTACTCAAATTATGCTACTATGTTTTACACAACCTAATTCTAGGTTAGCTTAAACATAATCTAGATTAAGCTTCAAACAAATTAAACAACTTACTCTTGAAAAGCATAAAAAAGTTTACATGATTCAAATTTGTCTCCCTCACCTTATGTGAAAATGAATAAAAAAAATAATACATAGAGCTTCTAAAGAGAAAAAACGCAACATACTTTATTACTTGCAATTAGTTACATTTATAGGAGTAGATCTGGTTTAACAGACTCCTTGAATTTTGGATCTGAAGATCGCTTTCGATCTCTTAAATGTAACAAATTCTAAATAATAGTAAACATAGATTTTAAATCCTTCCCTTAATGTTCACATTACAAAACACAATTGTAAAACAAAACATACAATAATTAATCTTGTCTGACTGGTCTTCATTAGCATTTAAATCCATTTTGAAGTCTTACAGTTTATGCTCTTTCTTCACTTCATCTTTGATCTTCCCATTTGACCTATTTAAGACATAACCACTTCTGACCAACATTAAAGTAATTGCAGTGATTAACAATATTGTATTTAACTATGTCAAAGTATATATCTTGCTGAGTTTGGAAAAGAAGTAATCAAGTAACTAAATTGTTCTATGGAGATACTCCCATCTGTTGAAAACATAGCCCGTTGAATCCCACACTAATCTAGGAGAGTACTTTGAATACTAAACATATCTAGAAGTTAGTCATACAAGTGACCTTTAACATAAACTTACACACACACATAAAATACTACATAATTAATAATTGTTTCTTAGAAGAGTTTAAGACATTCTGTATTGACTTCACAATCACTGTCAGAATCCGGCGTGACTTCATAGATGACATCTGATATTTTTTCAGATATTTCTATGTAAGCTGACTCTTTTAGTTTTACTTTAGTAGATCGCTACCATGAATTTTACAATTTAGTGGACCTGTACTCTTTTTTTTAATTAAACCTTCCTTTTGAAAACAATGCAATTTCAGCTTGTGGATGGAGATATATGTTTCCTTCTTTCAACCTCTTTTCTTCTAATAATAATGCTGCTATCATTTCATCCAAAGATTTAGTGGAAAATTGACTTTAACTAAAAATAGTGTTATAATAATTTGATGATAAACTATTTAATAATATTGTTTTTGCATCATCCTCTTCAACTGGAGCTTTATCTTCCTTATAAGAGGCTTTAGTTCATTGATATGAGCAGTTAAAGATGTCTTCTTATGCATTTTTGTAATATCTCGAATTTTGGACCTAACACTTATAGGCATTTGCCTATTGATTATGTTGATTATCTTGATGTTTTATTTTATATTGGGTCAAAGACCCCACTGCATATGAACATGATGATTTGTTTTATATATTGGGCGTAAGCCAATTATTGATGATATATGTATATGCTTGTTTGTGTTGGGCGTGGACCCTGAAGCACATGATTGATAAGATGTTTTGTGTTGAGCAAGGAGCTCTGGAACATTTGAGTGATTGATGAATTGTGTTGAGAAAGAAGCTCTAGAGCACATGAGTACTTACCTTTGTGTTGAGCGAGAAGCTCTGGAACACATGAAAAGATAATTGGATGTGTTGGGCACAAGCCCTGGAGCCTTCCAGGTTGATGTTGAGCATAAGATCTGAAGTATTGGATCCTTGGCCATTGTATCCCTAGGTGTATCGTACAAATACATCCTAGCATTTGGTGTTGAGAGAAAGCTTTGGAATTACACTATGTTTGTAAATCCTTGCTATAGGCGTTGAGTATGGGCTCTGGTAAGCATTAGGGGTTACTGAAAAAAATTTAATAACTTCCGAGTGAAAACGACTCGAGAAAAATATTGATCTCATCATAATTATTTATAAGTGATTAAATGAAATTTCAAATTTCTGTATTCTCATAAAAGTACTGAAGAGCTACCACGTTATATGAGGGAAATCCAATAGGCAAGGATGTTTAGAGTTTCCTAGCCTAGTAGACCTAAGCCACCTATCTACTTGACCTTAATGAAAAAGTGTCATTAAGTCTAGGGATCATGGTACATGATGCCCAAAGACAAATGTTAACAAGTTTTATAATACTATGTATTTTATACATAGTATGTATAAAGAATTAATTATGATTAAATATATAATTAAATAAAAATATAAGAGAAGCTCCATCAATTATTATTTATCATTAAAGGATTAATAAATAGTATAATGCATATGAAAGTTTAACTAGGAACTAGTTAAAATTTCCTAAGTTGAGTATTAATAATTACCCAAACTAATTGAAAAGGGTTAAATCAAGAAATCAAGTATTTCTTGATTTAACTGTCTCTTTGACTGAAAAGTCTATCTATAAAGACTCAAACCAAGCAAAGGCTTAAGGGTTCTTATTTTTATCTTTGGAGAATTATTATTCTGACTGTTTTGATCTCAAGTGTTTTCCTGGAGAACTTTCTCTTACAAGGAAAAGAGGATTTATTTAGGACTGAATATCAGTATGGAAACCCTACCTTAGGAGCTCTAAGCTACTTGCATGGTGGAGTCCAGCTCGGGGGGATCCATATTAAAACCAGGAATGGTTACGGGTCATGGTTGGGTGGAACGTGGTAGTTCCCACGTGATTTGGTCATCAAACAGAGGTCAGATTTGCATTGAATTGTTAATGCTGGTTATTTGAGTGTGCAGGTTCAGCTAGTAAGAGAGTTTCAAATTCAGGTATGAAACCCTTAACTACCTCTTCTATTTTTCCTAGAATAACTGTTGTTTATACTAGGTGGATGATTTCAATTCATATACTAACCTTGTTGGTTTGATTCTCTATTTAATAATTTGCTAGGGTCTGTATTCTTAAAATGCTAACCCTAGGCTGTAAGTTTTAATATATGTTGTATATTACAAGGTTTGTATCCTTAAGTTTGTTTCTGTATTATTCCAAGTATATAGTTTATGTTTACTATAACTAGGTTTTTCTATCAGTAGTGTAATTATTTATCCCTTGGGTTGTAAATGTTATCATTGGGTGTATATAGCTAGGATTGCATCTCTAAGTTTTTTTTTGTATTCATTCAATATTCAAAAATTATTACTGTAAACTAGGTGAATCCCAGACTTGCTATTTATTGCTAACCTATTCCTTATAACTCTACTGACATATTGCATTTGTCGGTAGAGACATGTTCAGATTATAGTAGATTTAATCATAGGAGCAAGATTAAAGAAATAAATATACTAACTAGATACCTTAGGGTATTACTTACAAATAGAACTACTTTATAGATAAATTTATATACAAATAAAGTTATCAGGCATAAACGTTTATGAAAACTATCTATACATTTAAATTTAAAATTAAATAACTCATCTAAGACCTTTCAAGGTCTTTCATAATAAGAATATTCTAATATCGAAACTTGGCATTTAAATTATCAGTATCAGAACTAATGAACGAAGGAAGCATCATGACCATCGATGTGGTCCTTTACAAATCTTTGATCAAAATTCATACAAAAGAATCAACAGTTCTATCTATTCCATCTATACATAACCATTAAATGAAATTACATAACTCTTCCAAACATTACCATAACCGAATTAAAATATTACATCTTATACAGTAATCATAGCCTATTAAATAGCATCAAAATCATACTATAAACCCATGTATTGCAAACATGAATAGGAATCAAATCCTGTGGGCATGCAAGCCAGTTTCTTTTATTTTTTAAACTACCACTCATTACAATAAATAATCCAAACAGAGTCAAACCCTATGGGGTTTCGTTTGCATACATGCTAAAGCCATGCTATACATAATATGTATGCAGGCAACAATCTTTATAAACCACTACAATACTATTAAGACAAACTACGATTTCGCTACAGTACGGACTTGGACAACTTTTAATAACCCAGCCCAATAACATTTATTTTATCCCTACAGGAAACGTTGACCATCGTGGGTTCCCAACCCAAGGCTTTTACAGTCTAAACACCAAAACAAATACCATCATGGGCTTATAACCCTGGCTCTACAAGACCAATGATTTCCTAATATTAAATAACCCATATATGCGACGCACAACATTCACTTAAGTTACGACCATGCCAAAATAAAACTACACAGTAGGGTTTTATTACAAACTACTCGGTTAACAAATCAACCCATTAAACTACCTAACACAAGATAAGAAAGAAATGAAATAATATCATAGAGCTATCATAGCCACGATGGGGAAGGCTCAATCCATCCATGGCTGGGTCTTCAAACCCACGTTGTTCACTAATTCATCCCATTAAAAATATTCAATACAAGAACTTGCACAAAGGCATGGGCCTGTTCCTAAGAGCTCTGTCCATAAACCACTAAATATAGCTTTCACATTACACAACACAGTAAGCAAAATAACATGGGTCATTTATTAAATACAGAGTATATACATCATACACAGTATGGTAAATCGCAGTGTCTCCACATATTCGTTTCCAAAGTCAAACGAAGTCTATACGGGCATGCTAATGGGCTATGGCACCATTGCAAGCAATCGTGTAGCCCATGGATCAAAGGCCCAAACCATTTTTTATTTTACAAACCCAAAATTTATACACAGAACCAGAGGAAGTGCAATTTCACTCCATGGCCAAGCCATTAAAACATCTAATTAAAACCAAGTCTGTAATACTATGCATGAAGGTGAATTTTAAACCCCACATCGAAACCCATAGCATAAACCCCAACCAAGCAACAAATCTATGCGCAGTCTACCCAAGAGGGCCGAGAGGTAGCAAGTATAAACTTACTCATAGGCTCACCATGGCCACGATTGCAAACACTTGGAGCCAACAAAGTTGAAGCCACGTTGCTCCTCATTTCTTTTCGACACCTGCAAACACAAGGGAAACTCGGGATGAGAAGTATGTCCATGTTAAGAACATTAAAACAAAATAATGTGTAGGCGTATGAACCAAACGAAGCATACCTTATAGGTTGGAGGTCGCCTCCATGATTTTCTCCTTGGACAGAGCCAAAATGCATAAAACCCAAATGACAAACACAATGCACAACCATCGTGAGCCAAGCCTAAGGGAAGGCTGTAACGTTCTCCCAAGAACATTGAATGCACCAGCTGGAGACCAGTAATGCCATACCAAACCCACTCTCCATCCTTTAGGTTTCGTTGCATTACTACGTATGTCCACTTCCCACATGAAGGCTTAAACACTGCTATCATATGGTTTCTACCATATGTTATAGTTTCACCACCCCAAAACCTTAATGCAGATCATATACTATTACATGGTATGCACTTTTGCAAAGTCTCATTCATACATAAGTATGCGTAGTCTAAAGTCAAGAATTCAATCTTAAGTATAAAGGTAATGTTTAAGCCATAGGTTTAGAGCTTAGGGTCTTAACCCCCTTGGTATCAAAGTATCAATGCTTAAGGACCATGGCATACAAAGTATGTCATGTTAACATCTCTGACTATAATAAGACCAGGGTCCGAACAAGTAACCAAGTTATGACCTTCCATTAAATTAAGAAACATGTTAATAACTGTAATAAAATAGACATCAAGTGCATTTGTATAGATTGTATAAGTATCACATAGTTAATTGTCTAGGATAGATAATTAACAAATTTAAGATTACCTTGCTACTAATCTGAAACAGTAATGAAGCATAATGATGAACAGTAAGTGTAAATAAAGACCGAAATGATTTCAGCTCCCTACTCAGCCTTGTGTCGCGAGGTAAACCTGGAAGTAAATAAAAAATGTGCCTTAGTTTGATTGAACTAAGTAAGCCTACGTAACAAAGTAATACTTTACCTCTCAAACCGTCATGGGAGAACAAGTCCTGCCACTCCACCCACTTTGTTTCCACAAACAAAGTTAAGTTAGGACTCCATAATTAACAAGTGCAACAATGCAGAAAGGACGAAGCATATAAATCCATTGACGACACATAAGCGACAAAAGTGTAAACATAATACTAAGTAGTAAACAACAGTATAACATCATAAGTGAAATACATCAAAAGTAAAGACTGAAAGTAAAAGACATAATGTAAGAACAACTTACGAATAAACATAAGTACATGAAGTATACAATAGAGTTCCGTAAGAGAATAATGTTCTGTCTAAGTAGTTTTTACTAGCCTATAAATTTATTTATTTTCGATTTTTGGGGACATTACAATTTTTAATTTCAATAATTGTAATTTCAGAAAAAACTTTGCATATGTAGATTTTCCTCCAAAATATTTTAGTCAATTGTTCCCACATCTTTGCACAGGATTTTTTTAAATCAATGAGATGCAATTGAGAATCCAAAAGAGTTAATTCAATAATGGATTCAGTTCTCTCTTCCGTTTGGCTCCATTAAAAAAAATGAAACTGACCTTCTGTTCTGTCTTGCAGGTCGCTTTGTCTCTTTGTCAATTTGCAGTGTGACTCCATTAATTGTTTCCATTAACAATGTGACTCCTCTGGCAGGTACCAGCTCCTTCACGTCGTCACAACATAGGGAGCTTATGGATATGATTAAATCATGATAGCAGGGGTCTTATCACTTGATCAATGCAAAATAATATGTATTTTCTATGCCATCCCAGTACCAAAATGACCCAGGAGTAAGACGCATTTAAGCTTAACATATGCTCGATATATGTGGTCATACATGTGTCAAAATGACAAACAACCTAGACAATTGTATTTACCTACATAACACTTGCAATTGTACTTGAAATCAAGCTGGTTGAAAAATGTAAAATCCAACTAAGTCTCGAATTACGTCTGATATTATTATTGAAGTATTGCTCTTTAGCGAACATTACATATGTCCAGCTTTACAAAAACAACTCGACTATTCTTTTTATATATATATATATATATATATATAATTCAGTGTAGAAAAAGACCTACTCTTATAAACTTTGATATGATAAACTCCAAAAGAGATCAGAGTTATGTTTATAGTCTACATGCAAACCTAATTTAAAATAAATTAGAATGGTACACAATAGATTCTATTTACATATAATAATTTATTTATCTCTTTGTTAATGCGAGGCTTTTAGATAATGTATAGTGAATGCAAATGTATCTTAGTAATCAACCATCAAGATCAACCAATTGAAGTGATTTATCACAAGAGGATTTATTAGAAAATATAGTAGTGAACATATCCATTTGGGGAAAAGATAGATAAATCAATAAGACATTCTTCCTTTTCGGATGAAAAAACAAGAGAATGGTTTTGCAAAAAATGGTTTGTGATCCATTCTTTATATAGTAAATAGATGATAATCCAAAGTTAAGGGACCAATATTGCATTCATCAAATATACAACTCTAATTAAATCATAGTATAGACTTACATTATATGGGATGACAAACGAGGGGGGATGCTACAAATAACCAAGCGGAGCGGTGTGCTTTTTATCTAGGTTTGGATTATATTGTTTCTCTTAGCCTCAAGAATGTTTTGATTATTGGAGATTCATTGTTGATCATATCAAAACCCAAGAAAGGGACACATTTGGATAATCAAATTGTCGGGTGTATCTAATATTGCATCCTTAATCTAAGTAGTCGGGTTGAAGATCTCAAATGGGGCCATTTTTGTTGAATTAACAACTCTCAATTTGACTCCTTAGCCAATTTTGCCTACTCTATGGACAAGGAGAAAATTTTGCAAAATGGGGGCCATTCTTGGCCTAGATGGATCCACTAGATGTTTAATTCAAGTATCACTCTTTGATGTCATATCCAAAGTGCACGTGGCCCATGTGGTGGTGGTATACCTACTCTTGTGTGAGCATTAATGAAGGAAGTCCTTCCATCATGAGAGAAGTCTCCCAATGGCCCATTCTGGAAAGCATATTTCTTCAATGTTTTGAAATAATGCCATGGTGTGTGATGTATCATCAATTTGGAACAATTGCTAGTGATGTGAATTGGTTTAGCTCTACTCTGGTGTGGGGTTTGATTATTCTGAATCAAGATATGGAATAGCTGAGCATGGATCATATACACACTTATGTGTGGAAATGTTTTAGTTAAGCTTGGTTGGGGAAAGATGGAGTGGATGCTTGGGATATTCGGTTTGGTGTTGGCTCTAGTCATTCCTTTGAACAATGGGATCTTCTTGTTAGTAGAATCAAGGATTGGAACTTTCAAAAGGGGACGAATACTTTTATCATGGAAGAAAGTCAAGGTAAACTCTTCCTCTATATCATTTGCAATGTTTTTTCTTGGTCAGTGAAGCCATGGTGGGGTTTTGAGAGATCATGCTATCCTATTTCTTTTGCTATCTAGGTAGTCTTTGCATGGTATTTGGGTTGTCGGGTCCCTCTCCACGTTTTTTGAAAATTGGTTTGGGGAATATGGATGGAGATAGTAATATAAATCAGGTGAAGGAGTTGTTTCCAAAATTTTTAAGCTTGTAGCATAATTCAGATATGTAAAGGTCAACATTTGGAACATTCTGGAACATTCTGGAAGCCTTTCGGTGTTCAAATTCTCATATGGAGGGGGTATGCTTTCGACCATTAGCCAGGCCATGACCCATCCCCCAATTCTTGAAAAAAATTTTGATGAATTCAAATCTAAATCTTGTGCACATAGTGTTTAGATTGATAAATTGTATGAAACAATGGAGACATGACAAGCCTGATTGGATGGAAATCATTCCTGGATTACAAATAATTTTGGGTGTTGAGGAAGCCTCGTTTACTAAGACAAAGGAAAGTTCCATAGCAATATCCATCTCTCCTACTCCATAGGATGAATTTAGGAATGTGTAGGGGTTCTCTAATCTTGGATACTTTTTTGGATGTTTTTTTTTTCTGCATCTTGTTAGTAGGATAGTTTGTTAAATTTGAGAGTAGAATAAGTCATTTTAATATATGTATCACAGTCATGAGGATGCTTAATGTAGATGGTTTTTTTTAGGTTTTGTGGATGGAAGGGTATGTAAATGATCTTGAAATGTGTATCTTTTTTGTTGATTCTTAGGCTTCTTTTAATGTAAAGAGTATATGATTCTGTTTAAAAAAATATATGTACTTACATTATCACTCATATTGATGTCACCCTAATCATTTCTCTTCCATTCCATGATACCACGGAGAATCTCATCTTCACAACCCCATTTTTATTAGTATTATGTAATGTACCTATGGATGTACCCAAGGGGATAATGAATGCATTGTGAATGGGCCCACTTGGTAGTTCGTGGGTAATAAATAGGAGCACTACGTAATTAGAATAAATAATATAATAGAATGGGGAGTTAATATATGAATACTCATGAGAAACTATAAATACACATGAGTGTAATTGTATTGAGCAATTTGGATATGAGTATTCAATTGTAACAAGCATGACTTGTGGAGTGATTCCTTTCATAAGGAATAATTAATGATGGTAGCCTACCCCAAGGGTCCTCTCTATAGTATCATGTCATTAGCTTGTTTTATATTTTATGGATCTATTCTATTATTCATTGACCAATTTCTATATGTTGTCTTCATATCTATTAATATACATAACATTTGGTATCATATCCCTTTACTAGGAAAAAAGAGTGGAATATTTTTTTCCCTTTTGTATCTTTTTTGGAGGAAAAAAGAGAGTAGTGCTTTTAAGATACATTTATGAAATTTTTATACAGAATTTAAAGAAACTAGATGCACATTTGAGATCCACTAAAAAATTAGACATGTTTTTAAAAAATGTCCAAATTGAAGTCCAAGAAGTGGGTTTATCGTTGATTTTAATATTTTTTTTTCCTTTTGATGACAACTATGTGGATTGCAGATTAGATGTCTTTCTATAGGGAGCCTTTATTTATGTCAAACCAATGTTAGTGGATGAAGTTTGACTATGGAATTTCATAATTGTGGTCATAATAAATATTTCAAACAATATTGATGGGATTTTGATCATTTCAAACTTGTCACCTTCAAACCCTTATTGCACAAGGAAATCCATTAATGAAAAGTAAGTGTTTTTTATTAGAACCGTCTTCTCTTCTTTTGTTATCGAAAGAAACATGGATTTTCTACGAAAAGTTAATGATCTTAGTATTGAATATAACATGCATAAGACAAATTCAATATGGAAAAAGCATTGGAGATATCGAGTATGTCTTGGTTTAAAGGATGATGTTGACATATGGTTCAAGTTGCTTAACCATAATAAGATGCCAAAAATTCTAGATGAATAATTTTAAAAGGTATTTTTAGATAGTTGGTGTCATGCTATGAAGAGTGATAAATAAAGTATTGAGTATTTATTTTCATGCACAATCCTTTTATTATAGTTTTTTGGATGCATTCAACAATTAAATGTTATTATTTCTATAACCCCTAGTAGTAAGAATAATTTTATCAATGTTAATTTGGTTGCAAGTACCCACAAATCATATTGAAAGTACACATGTTGAGGATGAAAATGTTCAAATTTTTAAATATATGAAGATTAATATGGATAACTATACATGTTGCATTCAAGTTTTCATCCTATAAAGATGAATGATGTGGGTGTTGTTTTGGTATATCTTTGGATGGCCTCAATTGGTGTAGTAAAAATTAATGTGGAAAAGAAATTTATGGATATTTGGTATAAGAAAAAGAAAATTACATTGCATGATATTTAAATTACTAAAAATAAAATCTAAAGTGGGCACATGAAGAATCCCTTTTACCTATATATATATTAGATGAAAAGGTTGAGGTTGAATTAGAAGGAGGAGTTACATATGCACTTGAATAAAATCCCTGAAACGGGCATAACAAAAAATAAGAGTTTAAAGGGATACATGACTCAAATGAACTACATGAGTAAAAAACAAATAACTAATAGATAAGGTTGTTATATATTTCCACCCACACCACCATGAAAGACAATGGTCATCAAGGCAAGGTTCTCAACCTCGGTAAACTTAGTTTGGACAAACATGGAACCAGAAAGGCAACCACTATGGAGGCACAAGGATAACTAAAAGAAATGCATGTGGAAATGAAAGTAACACAATAAAATCATGGAAGAAAAGGCACAACTAAAATCAATATTGAGGTGGAAAGAAAGTAATTGGACACCATGTCCACACTTCACAAGGATAGATTGATGCTTGTGCTTAGTACTAGTTGACTACATTTCTAGTAGATCATATCATATGGTTTCCTCCCATGTTTCAAGGATGAAACATGTGAAAGGGGATGGAATTTTATGTACTTAGGGAGGATAATATGTGTTACTTAGTGTGATTCCCAAGGGGACAATGAATGTAATGTGAATTAAGGCCCACTTAATAGTTAGGGGTAATAAATATGCCCACTAGGTAGTTAAAAGAAATAGCATAATCATAAGGGGTAGTTGGTATATAAATACTCAATAAAAAGTATAAATACACATCCAGGTATCATTGTATTGGCAAAATTATACTCGATTATTCCAACACAACAAGCATGGATTATAAAGTGATTCCTTTCATGAAGAACAATTAATGGTGTTATCCTACCTTAAGGGTCTTCTCTACATTGTTGTGTCATTATCTTGTTGTTTATGAAATGGATATATTGTGTTATTCATTATTTAAATTTCATCTCATATATTCATATTTATTAACGTTCATAACATATGACCATCATGGATTTTGTAAAGAATAAAATATAGTGTTGGGAATTGGCCTCAATGAATGAATTGTTGCTTCTATGTGGATTTTGTGATAACATAACTAGTGTATTGATGATTGAATTATAAGATATAGGTTTAAGTTTGTTATGACATGATCACTATAATGTAATAACGACCATATCCCTTGACTAGATATTAAAATCATTGGAAGTATAGGGTTTGGTTAATATGGATTTCATAGGAAAAGTCTTGAATTTCTAAGAGAAGTGTCAGTTTAGGAATATAGACAAGAAAAATGGGACTCACATGCCCTTTGAAAATATTTTGTTATAGAACTGAAGATCCATATGATAAATAGATACTCAAGAACGACAATTAGTAATATGAGGAAATCCCTTGCATTTCCATAAACATAATTTATATTCCAAATATTATCTATAACCTCCAATACCTTTGAAACCACAACAAATATTTCTCCAAGAGGAACTTCTTTTAAATTAATTTCTATAAGAGTAGGTTACACCACACCATAATCCATAGAAAAAACATGAAGAAAAACTTGGGATATACAGTATCCTTAACATCCATAAACTTGTTTTCAAAATAGTGATATTCATTGGCACATTACTAGTTTCACATTGAAATTGGCATATTTAGAATACCACAAGGTCATCTCCAGCATTCCAACCTGGATATAACTTGATGCTATGCAATTTTAAATATATAATATATCATTCCAAAAATGTGCATTTTGGAGAAACTAGATAATTCAAAGAATAAGAGAACCTAAGGACAAAAACCTATATAATCTTAATAAAAGTGCTAACCTACCTAACAAATAACTTGTTGTATTCATCACTCAATTTTTCCATTAATAAGAGTGTTTTTCTATTGTGGATTATAGAAAATAAATAAACATTGTAAAATCCAAATTTTTTTATATAGATGGCATTTGGTTGTGTCCTTTCTTCCACATTATTCCATTGGAAGACAAAAGGAATGTGGCTAGGACAATTTCGCTCATAATAGATTAGTGTAAGGTGATATATTCTTGTTTAAAACCTTGTAACTTGGAAATATTTAGAATACATATCATATTGTAGTGCCCCCACCATATAGAGTGTCACCAATATTATATGTATTGTTTTGTCTCAAAAACAACTAAGTTTAATAAGAATAATTCTATGCACATTTCATAATGCTTAGTAGCATATTCTGAGTCTTATTTTAAGTGATTGATTTAATCTTGACAGATAGACTTATCAAATCATTAAACCACTCTTTTATAGTTCTATTTCAAAAATCCTACATATTATTTCACTACATAAATATCCAAGGGAATGAATATATGGAATAAATATCATTTCTCTTAAGAATTTGTGGAATCATGTGACATGAGGAATCTTGGTAGAGAAGGGACTTTGAAATTGACTTTATACAAAACCACAAGGTCAAGAATTGATTATATAACTCTATCCGAACATGCATAAGAAAGAAGTGGAAAATTTTATAAAAATTAATTTCACAAAAAGATATAGGTTAGAATTCATCCTACACATTAAAATGTATATAGACTTGGTGTGTGTCTAGATTTATGTGTGCCACTAAAATGAATCTACGGGGAATTGATTCTTAACAAGTGGTACGAAACTTACTTTCACAAATTTCATAGCAATCACAACAATTTTGTAACTAAACAGGGGCCAGTTGAGTTGGTGAAATAAACCATAAAGTCACTTTAGATGTGATATAACTAAAATGATTTAATAGTTTACTCGGACACTAATTCTAACTAAGACTTTATTGATTCATGCTTTTAATGCAACAAATATTTCAAATTTCAATATACATACCAACCAAGAATCTATAATTGATTCCAACTAAGCCTTAATTTTTATTTTCAAAGACCCTAGAAGGAAGGCTTTAGAAAAATTTGAAAATAAAATTCATATGCATTATCTATCACATGAAGAGATTCATAAATATCTAGTTATTTAACAACTACATCTGTGAGGTGATTGAATATGTATCTATGGGTGCATTGACGACAAATAATTATAGATCACAACTTTAAATTCTACACTTGTTAGAAAATATGCAAAGGTATCACACTATCTTGGAAACATTTGTACTAAAAAATAAGTAATGAAACAAGTGTAAGCATGGAAACTTTTCTAATTAAGAAACTTAAAGAACATATTAACATTAAACAACCATTGTTCTTACGATTTTTTTTTTTTGCAGAGGATCCACATGTCGATTCTTTCAGTGAAACAACTAGATTATATGATCCTTTCCTATTGTCATCTAAATTCTAGTGGACACTTGTTGTCTAATCCAATACACTATATACTTGTATGTAACTAGTACAAGGTCTTATAGAAATCCCTATAACACTTTTGGTTTCTCTAAAAGACAAGTCTTCTCCTCTTCCATATAAAACCTTAGTATTCATTTTGATTGTCTTGTTGTACTTGCACCAATAGGTATGTTACCTTCCTTGGACAAGCAAACAATCCTTATGGATATTTGTAGATAACTTAATTGTTTTTCACCTCAAAGTTGATAGCCATTCCCACCTTGGATGTTATCAAACAAGGC
The DNA here is from genome assembly GCA_001517045.1 of Pseudotsuga menziesii. NCBI lineage: Eukaryota > Viridiplantae > Streptophyta > Pinopsida > Pinales > Pinaceae > Pseudotsuga > Pseudotsuga menziesii. The sequence goes on from LPNX010226865.1 coordinate 240,383, forward strand.
TGTGTTGTATGGTTCTATGCAATAAAAATTAATATCGTTTCCTGGGAGTTATTTTCACATGCATGACATCAAGACCAATGTAAGGATACAAAAAAAATAAACAATGAAGCATCTAATCTTCTTAAACAGGATGCACCCCCCAAAGAGAAACCATTTCACACATTAGAGGCATTTTCAAGGACCGTGTGCCATAAATTTTTATTGCTTGTGTGATGGGAGTGCTACTTTAATGTTTATTTTATATATACACTAAATAAGAATATATCAAAATGCCCATAAGACCAAAATACTAAATTGCATCTTTAGCATATGAAAAGTGTATGTACAATACAACACAAATTATCATGTTTGACATGCTTGTTTACCAAGAACATTATATCTAAGAGTCAAAACCCACCATCAACATCTCAATGTTATTTAAATTAAAGATATATAAACTTAATAATGCTCATAAGTTCCTTTGCTTGATATTTTATAAGGATCACCATCGAAACGCCATCTAATAACATGACTGAAATGCATGAAAAAACCATCCTTATTGGGTGAATCAATGATAGAGAACAATAACAATCTTGGGGATAAGAATTATTTGTACTTGTTTGAAAATGCATCAATTTTATTGTAGATCCATGTTAGGATTTTGAATGTATTACACGCAAAACCGTTTTAATGATACATGTGTAGTTTTTATGATACATGATACATGTGTAGAGCGTTTTTCAATTCTAAGAGTTGAATTTCAAACCCAAAAAGTATTATTTTCAATTTGAAAACTATGATTTTCAATTCTAGAAGTGCGCTTTTCGATTTCAAAACTCCATGTTTTATTTCTAATAGTGTGATTTCTTATTCCAAAACTATGATTTTAATTCAAAAAATGTGAATTTTGAAATATGAAAGTGTCAATTTTGATTTCAAATGTATGAATTTTGATCCTCAAAGTTTCAATAGCTAATTTCTACAATGTTTATTTAGATTTCAATGTTTTGACATTTTTCTTTAATGTATTTAATATAAAAGTCCAAGATTAATGTACAATTGTGTTGTTAGGGAAAGTGTTCTTATAGCTAGGGTGAGACCACCAACATACTAAAGTTAAAAGACATACATATCAAGATTTGCAAGTACAATAATTAAGCAAAAAGGTTAAGGGTTTGAAAGAGAGTGTGTACCTAACAAATAGAAGGTTGATCCAATCATGTCCTTAAGTCCTCCTCTTGCTCTCCAATCAAGGAACTTGAAAACCCACTTCAAGACCTTCCTCAAACCAATTTTATTACATATAAAAGATTGATATTCAAAAGAACATAAAAGACTGATCTCAAAAACATCAATCAGTAATCAAAACTGAGATATGCATATACACAACGATTTGGAAAGGGCTAGTCTTTTATTAAATAATGAAGCAAGTACACAATACCTTCCTGTAATCAAGGCACCTCATGAAACCTTGAATTCTGGTTGTCCTGCTTCTCTCCTCCAATAATCCAACCTCTAATAAATGCATTAGGGTTAGATAGAAACCTCAGCATAAGTGATGGGGATGAGTAAAAAAATTCAATTAACTATATGTAACTATCAACCAGGGCATAACTATATATGCAATTCAATAAAAAAACTAAACTATATGTATAGAATTTACATATGAGCATGCTCATGATGTGGGGAGCATGTTGCAACTAAAGATCATCTTAGATATTGCGACATGTAGAGTGGAGAACCTTTCTTTAGAGAACGATATGTATGAAACAATGAAGAAAAATCATATATATGTCATTATTTGAATAAAATGATGTTCTCATGTTCTCATGATGTTCTAATGGTGGTGACAATGATGATGATGATGATGCAACGAATGATTAGGATGGTGGCAGTACATGACAATGTTGTCATGATGATGTATCTTATGTAGGACAAAATCTATCTCATAAACACAAGAAAACATTTCTACGCATCTAGGGTCAAGAGCAATGTGTTGAATTATTACAAATGACCTCTTGAAAGGATCCTTGGCCTTAGAATAGGAATAGGGAAATAATCAAGAGGAAGTAACCCTAGGTATGAGTGTCAAGAAATAACTAATCAATGGAAGAAACTAAAATTAAGAAGATATCGTAGACCACAACATATGACCTCTTAAGTGTACATATCCTTAGTGTAAGAGTGGATATATCCTAGTGCCATTAGGAGGTTTTAAGAACTATACATCATTCTCAATGACCTTGACATGTTTGAGGGAGGAAAACTATACATTAGGGACCAATGGAAAATGTTTGTTGTCTATGTCCAAGAACAACTCCTTGAACCACTATACATGACCTCGTAGGGATATCCTTTACCTCTATACGGGAACATAAAAACAAAAATTATGTGGTTTTGAGTAGTATGTATGGGTATCAAGGTAGTATCATGAGGCAGAAGATAGTATGGCCTCCTAATGGTATCATTATATTTTGAATGATAACATTCATGGAAATATGATATTTTGAAGACTAGGTGGCATTCAACATGGTTAGGTGAAGAAACTTAGGGATTTGATTGTAAAGGAAGCTATTGGGCATTGATGGGCATGGACAACACTTTGTGCCACCAAAAATGACCACTTGATCAATTTATCTTTAGGTCTCTGAGATGAAATATTGGTGGTATTAGAAAGTGCTTGATACTAAGTATGAGCCTTTGGGCTTGGATCTGGTTGAGGATGAAACATAGGCTTTATTCCCTAAAAAAATCTTTAAGTATACAAGTTTTAAAAATACACTTAATCCACAACACATGACCTTTCAAGAGCATATAGTCTCTGGTTACATTGAGGATATTGGTATTACATTATCGGGTTTGAGTAGTAGATTTATGGGGATATGGTCATGGACTTAATTAGAGTCAAAACCTAGACTTTTGTCACTAAATTAATATTAAAAAATCAAATCGCAATACAGCATTCATGAAAACCAAATGTATGACCTCCCTAGGAGATATTTCGTTTCTGATTAGGACTATTGAGTTTTAGAGAACTAGATATGGATCACCAAGCTCTCAACATGGTTGATGGAGGAACATTGCCTTAGGCATTAAGTTAATATTGCATGCATCTAAGACCAAAAACAACACCTTAAACCAACACGTATAACATCCGAAGATAATCCTTCACCACTTAGTGGATACATTAACACTATTTTTATTTTTTGAGAACTAGGTATATTTAACTTTGACTCTATAATCCCGAAATTTCAAGTTATAATCTTTTTTTCTCTTAAATATATATATATAATAAATCTAAATTATAAACCAAAATTAAAAGACTAAAACTAAGCTAAATTATAAAATACAATTAAAAAAATAAACATAAATTAAATTATTAAAAAAACAAAACTTTGTAAATTTATATCACAATTTACAACTAACGAAAATAATGCTAGTTTTATAAAAAGATTTAAAATACACTAATTGAAAAAACTAAATTTCACAAAAAAATTAACTAATTTTTTAAGCGTTCAAGAGTATTTGAGCTTATCTTGCCATATGGATGCCATGGCCATAGGAGGGGCTCTTTGGTGGTGGATGGTGCTAACAAGTTGACTCTCGATGAAGCTCACAAACCCTCGGTCGAGACTTTAAACAAAAAGCACGGTGAAAATAAAGCATTGCGTGCTTTTATAACAGTTTATAAATGCTTGATCGAGCTATTTTCTCGATCAAGCTATTGTATCGATCTAGACATTATTGTATCAAGATTGATTGTATCGATCAAGCTATTGTATTGAGAGTTAATAAAAGATTTGATCAAGAGTTTTTTGTTTAGCTCAATTGAGTACTTTGTTTAGCTCTCGATTGAGTATTTAAAAGTTCAATTGAGGTCTAAAAAACACTGATCAAGCTCTTTTTTTGCACTCTCTATGCCTTTCGCTTGCCAAAAATGTTACCTAGAATACCCCTCTATCTGTTTATTTGAAACTGTAGCTAGAATGTTCTTCTTGTTGTCCTTATGATGGTTCTTATGGTTCAACTCTAAATGTAGTTTCTAACATTTTTCTTTAATATGACCATTGATGATACATTGAATACAGTGTTTTTGGGATCCTTTTTACTGATGTGTCATGATTGTAGTCTTCTTACTTTTCATTTCCACTTCTTCTTCCCCACCTTGGAAGTGTCTTAGTTCTCTTTTTATATGGAACCACTTGGTTGTCCTTTATTGTGGCCAATATTTTCTAAGTATTGTTCTTAAACAAAGGTATCTTCAATTGGTTTGGGATTGGCAAGCATCACTTTCTTTCATAGATGACTGTGTAAACCCCCCATATACTTAATGAGTACAAATTGTCTCATGGGTGAGATAACCAACATAATAGTCATCTTTCTGAATTTGATGGTGTACTCTTGCACAGTTTTCCATTTAATTTACTTGAAGTAATGTCAATGGATCCATTTGTCCTTTGCATACTTGATAAGGTAGAAGTTTGACTTTATGAGGGTTTTGAAATCCTCCCACTTAGTTACTAGCAGATCACTCTCTAGCTTAAGAGCCTCCATGTGGCTTTCCCACCATGTTAAAGCAAATCCCTCTAATTTCAATCGAGTAAATGAAATCTTTTGATCCTCATCTATGCTGTGGATACTAAAATAGACATCTAGTTACTGCAAGCAATGATCCAACTATAAAGCATCAATCTCACCTTTGGTAAGGCTTGATATCCACTTTTGCTACCACCTTAACTAACAATTGGGAAGCGGTAATGGAACTAGAATTTGGATTCTCTTTCTAATTTCTTTCCTCAGCTCCTTTTCTTAGTCGCATTGTCTCCTAGTTTTTTCGGATATGATCTCTAAATTAGAAACCACATCCCATCGCACTTGTCAATGTCCCTAGTACAAAAAAATGTACACATTTATTTAAACTTTAACATTCAAATAATTGTGTTCAGGGAGCCTTCTGCCACAAAGAAGTGGTCTGCCTTTAAAAATAAATTATCATCATCATCATTATTATTAATTACATTTTAATTGGGTTATACATTGATAAGTTAAAAACTTATTTAAGAAGAAGTCTAAACAAGCCATCATTTTAAACTAAGGATAATGTTTTTTTTAACAAATCCAAATTTAAATTTTGTTCTATTCATGATTCTGAATTCATAAATAGATTAAATGCCCTAAAAAATCTTTAAACACTCAAATTCAAAAAATTTAAACACTATTATTTAGAATTCTAATTTTTTTTATAAGATTCCATCACAACATCAAAACCTCATCGAAAAAACCATCAAAATTTTTGTGAGATTCCATCGAAACCACATCGAAAAAAACAATCAAGAATAGTTGAAATCGTCACGTTTACACTAGCACAACCAAGACATTTACGGCATATCTCCTTGAGATAATTTTGATGTAATTATAATATTATATCAATATGTAGACTGTATAATTTAATTTCAGATTTTAAAGAAGTTACCTACCAGTCGGCTCTGCTACATGGGGCGTCTCTAATCTATTATAAATTATATAACCTAATGTATTTCAGTTAGAGAAGTACCATACCGTCCAACTCAGCTCTGCGATCTCCAAACTAGAGAAGTGGTCAACGTGAAAAAAAAGCAGGTCTTCGTTTCTTTTGGCTTCGTCTGAAGGCCGAATCCTCCCCTTCAGTGATCGACACGCACTCACAATATAAATCGAACAATGTCGACACCAGCCAGCAATTCTCCGCCTTCCCAGGCAGAGGAGAGCAAGGAAAAACAAGAACTCCATTGGAACTTGAACAACTCCCCGCCTTCTCAGCCAGAGGAGAAAAAGGAAAAACAAGAACTCGATCGCAATTCCAACAACTCCCCGCCTTCTCAGCCAGAGGAGAAAAGGGGAAAACAAGAATTCCATACAGTTGCACTGCCCGCAGAGGACGCAGAGCCTCGCGGGGTTAAAAGAAGCAACCGGGAACGAGGAGAAGGAAATATGAAGAAACTAAAAAGGAGGAATTACAGAGCGACGTTGGAAGAAAGTATAGAATTGGCTCGGGCGTGGTTAGAAAAAGGCAACAATGACATAGCAACGCCGGCAGAAAATATGGAATTGATGGACGCGTTATTCGAAATGCACGATCAGTTAGACGATTACGGGATGAGTTTGTACCAATACGATAGCCTCTCGCTAGAAGAGTTGGTGCCCAAACTTAAGGAGGACGTTGCCGCGGCGAATAAGGCGAGGGACCCGACGGACGAGCTGTGGGCGGTGCCGAACGAAATCCGGGGCGACATCGCTGTGTGGAAAAGGGAGGCCGGGTTGCCTGAGAAGTACACTGGGGGGATCCACCGGTGCGAGGGGAGGAGCGTGGACCGTCCGGACGTGGGCTGCAACTTCAAGGTGTTCGTTGAGGACATACATGTGTGCAAGGCCACCGGCATTGTGCACGTCTGCGAGGGTCAGCCCTGCTCACGAGCCACCAGGGTTGCAGGCGGCGATATCGTGTGCACCATTTCCGCCACTGCTTTTCCTGAGCCTGAACTGCTTTTCCCAGACGAGGAGATAGAGATTCGGTGGCAACACGAGGGAGAGTGGAGGTGGGAACAGGACGACGAGGACGACTATAATTTGAATCTCACCGTGCAACCAACCGATCAAGAGCCACCATTCCGCCGGAGGCTGAAGATGAAAAGGGACAGGACGGCGAGGAGGAGATCTTTACGGTGAACGACGAATGTACCTGTTCCGCCTTGCCTATTTCATGGACGAAGTTATATTTTTTATATCTTAATTTGTGTATTTATTTATCAGTTCATCAGTTACCAGTTATGGATATGATAACATATAATTGTATTTGATAGGCAAACAAGTGATAAAACACAAAGAATAAGTAACAAATAACTTTTTCATGGCACTTTATGTTGTTAGCAACACTTAACTTATGACCTCTAAGTATTCACTAGCTATAATTTAACTTAAGTATTCATTTAACTATAATTTAATCAATTTTATTAACTTTATGGCTTTCAACCAATACAATTTTTTTTTCACAGGAAAAAATCATAATTTTTTTTATAAAACAGAATTATAGTCTTCAAATGGACCAATATCAATATTGTCCATTATAAAAAATGATACATACATAAATTCTTAAACCTGTCCTGAAATAGATCTAAAAAACAACTCAATATACATCATGAGTCATGATCATTCCCATATACTCATATACATATTCCAATGCATATTGCTATCACAAAAAACTTTGCTTATCAAAGCAAAAGGATGAGTTCACTACAACAAACTCATTTACCTATCAACAAATCTACCTAGCGAGTCAAGATCATCCCTCATATGCCCAAAAATGCATATCAACGAAAACTTGCCAAGAGTTAAGTATAGCTCATAGCATGCACAACAATCTTCACAAACATCACTAGTTCATATACAGAACCAAATACAACATCGATAAACACAAATATGACCATCTATTCAAAACATAAACCAATGGAAACTTCTCCCAAAGTTTAAAAAGCAAAAGCAGTAACTATCAGCATCCCGGTGTTCAGTGATCTTCCAATATCTGACCTGTACATTGGATCCATCTTTAGCTAATACATGTGCAAGAGAATTTATTTCTCAGTAAATATGCTTAAACCCCACAGACTCAAGCATGTCAAACACAAATATGACCATCTATTCAAAACATAAACCAATGGAAACTTCTCCCAAAGTTTAAAAAGCAAAAGCAGTAACTATCAGCATCTCGGTGTTCACTGATCTTCCAATATCCGACCTGTACATTGGATCCATCTTTAGCTAATACATCTGCAAGAGAATTTCTTTCTCGGTAAATATGCTTAAACCCCACAGACTCAACCATGTCAAACACAAATATGACCATCCATTCAAAACATAAACCAATGGAAACTTCTCCCAAAGTTTAAAAAGCAAAATCAGTAACTATCAGCATCTCGGTGTTCACTGATCTTCCAATATCCGACCTGTACATTGGATCCATCTTTAGCTAATACATCTGCAAGAGAATTTCTTTCTCGGTAAATATGCTTAAACCCCACAGACTCAACCATGTCAAACACAAATATGACCATCTATTCAAACCGTGTTCAAACCATAAACCAATGGAAACTTCTCCCAAAGTTTAAAAAGAAAAAGAATATCCGACCTATACATTGGATCCATGTTTAGCTAATACATCTGCAAGAGAATTTCTTTCTGAGTAAATATGCTTAAACCCACAAACTCAAGCATGCCAGCAAATCTATTTACTTCATGAAGAATCTAAGCAAGTTGAATATATGTATTCTATACTTAAAAAGCTTAGCAAAATTATTAGTGCCGAACCCCGAACGTGCTTTAAAGGAAAAATAATGAACATCAGAAATGTAGAGCATACCACCTGCTCCACAAATTTTTGAATCACTAGCTGAATAACCATCAAAATACTCCCAAGGGAAAGATTTATCAATAACTTCCTTAACAACAGATCTAATTCTTACCATATACAATTAGTTAAATAAACATACATTTTATTTCTTTTTTTGTCCTCCTACTATGATAAAAATTAAGTTGTTATGATAATTGAGATATTTTTATTATTATTTTTGAGAATATACTCTTCATTTTTATGATTTATCTTTAACTCTTTTTCTATTAAATATAAAGATTTGTTTTTTTTAAATTATTACAAAACTAATAATTGTGAAATAAAATAATTGTTTTTATGAAATAAATTAATTTATTTTATAAATATTTTTGTAGATTTTGTTGTGTGGTAAATATTTATAAAATACTTAATATAGATGCATCAATGAAATTTGATTTTGAAATTATATATATATATATAGCACTACTCCATTTTGTTGTCGTACTCCATGTGGTATTCAATGTTAAGGATTTCACTTATTGTAAATATATGGATTCACTCTTTGAGAGCTAATTTATAATAGGAAATAACCACTTAATTTACTGTGAGAGGTCATTTATGACAGAATTTACTATGAAGCCTCCATTACAAGTAGTTATGACTCAATTTACTGTCAAAACTTCATCTGCAAGTAGTTATGTTTTGTTGGACTTATTAATATAATGGTTGATTGGTTGAATGTGATGAGAATCTTTGCAAACCGTGATTCTAAGAAAACCAACCATCATTTTTCTTTAGGATGAGTAAAGGTTGGTCAAAACAGCTCGATAATATTCTATGATGGTTGGATTACAAAGAGAAGGATCGCCCCTTTCCTCCCACCCCCTCTTCTATAGGTAAATAACACGACACCGATAAAACCATAAGCTAAACCATGAAATTCCCAAATACCAACATCGACAATTGAAAATCATCCCTCAGGATTTCGAGCGAGGGATAGGAGAAGAGAAAGGAAAAGGAATAGCTATAGAAGAGGAAAGCAAAAGGAAAGGTAAAACTTCACGACAATGCATACCAAAAATGCAACAAATCCCTAGGTCTGAGATAACCTCTTCTAAAATTGGTCAAAACATTCAGTTCATGAATGAACATGTAGTTATAGATAAATTTATGGGTATATGGCCATAGGAGAAATCCCTAATATGGTGGATCAACACTACATGGAAAACGAAAGGTCGTTATGACCTTCAACTCATTTCCAAATTTTTTTTCAATCTTATCTTCCATAATTTGGAAGACTAAGGCCAAATTTTTCAAAATGGCCCTTACCTTTTCAATTCAATTGGTTTATATCTTTGTTTTTGGTAAGAGATGTTCTCCCTATAAAAAGAATAAGTTAGTAATTCTCTAGTATAGATCAACATGTATTCTCTACCAGTAGAATATTAAGAATCAGAAACCCAGAAGATATATGAAACATTGTAGAATCCTTTGTTCGAGCCTAAAAAGTAATGAAAATAGGCCACTAAACAACTTATTATAGAATATGCATTTATATAAACGTCTATAAGCGCTTTTGGAAGCCATAAACCTAATTTACCATGATACTAAGTGGATTCAGGTCATATATTACAAGCACATACCCTTATGTTGTACAAAATCCATGAACACGGGAATCCCTTTAGAAACTATAACACCCTGGTTTTGACCCTGTTTGCATTAAATGTATATGATGTATATATTGTAATTAGTCATGGTGTGGAGATATAGGCAAAAGCCCCACCATCGATTTAGCGTTTTATGTTTCAGCAATTAAAATTGATGTCGATGGTATTTTGTGCTAGCTAGGCACAATATAATTTGGACATCATGTAAATATGCATTTTAATTAAAATTCCCACAACCATCTATGCCAATGCAACAAATAATGAGATGGGGGAATGATTTCCTAAGGATAGGAGGGGGGATTTTTAACCTTTGGGTCCATTGGGGAAAATCCATGTGTCAAGAGGAGAACCCACCTAAATCACCCACCTTTCCTTGCCTTATTCACCAACCAATTTAATTCCTAGGAGTTGGTTGGGAAATTATTGCCTTGAGGAACATATGCATGGGAAGCCATTAGTTCTGGCAGGCCTGTCAGTCCTTGACAGCACGCATGCCCAAAGAGGGGGATTGTATTCAATTCCCTCACGTGGAGAAGGGAAGGCATTCTACACTCATGCATATAGAAGTTTGGTGTCACGTAGTCATGTTTTGTTTTTCCATTCATGATTTTGGTCTGTGTGTGATTTTCCTTCACGTTGAGAGCTGTGTTCTTCAATATTTCCTATGGCTCGGAAGTGTCTCTGTTAATCCACAATAGATTGGGAAGGATACCACAAATTCTGAGTGGGTGCTGAGCCATTTACACCCACGTGAAGCTATGACTCACTGGGTGAAATCGATTTTGGCGTAGGGCCTGGTTTTCTTGGGTGTTGTTGAGACCGTTTTGGCTACGTTAGGGCCAAAACGTCCCTGGGAATCATATATTAGTTAAGGGGTTGTGTTCACCCATCTTGGCCATTCATTTTGCTATCAAAACTGTTTTCCCCAACCTAGAGTTGTGTATTTTACTGTGTATGCCTCGATTGTTTGATTTGAACAGTTTTTGGAGTGGAAATTGGGTCTGGGCCATCTTGATAAACCTCGTGGAAGCAGAAACCTCAGAGACAGATCTAGAGGGTTGGCTTTCTTCTTTGCACACCCTGAATAGAACTGGAAGGGAAGGCATAGCCCGAGGGACTGTGTAGCAAAGAAGGGGATGATTCCTTGTGTTGGATGTTTTAGAAGTCAGGCTAGATCTGGTGCAGGTGTCCATAGCTATTTAGTCAAGCTCACTAGCTTAGCAGCTAGCCTTTCTAGCTCTTTTTTAGCCTGATAAACCCAACTGTGTTGGCTTGGCTGAGTTTTGTGTATCCTTGGCTACGTGTGATCCTGCTAGTGTTCCCCTTTTCCTTGTGGAAATCATGCCCAACTCAAGGGTGGTAGTGCTGCTGAGAGATTGATGAGTGCACTGGCCTATGGTTGGGTGGAACGTTGCAGCGATGTAGCTGGTTGCCGGACAAGATTCTGTTATGATCAGTTTCTTGTCTATCTCATCCTTGCAATTTGTGTTTGTTTTATAAATCAATATGAACATGTTAAATGTTGTGAATGAATGAATTTGCTTCTGTTGTTTGATAATAATTTATGCGTCTGTGTATGATTTGCATTTTATTTTATTTTCATGGGGCTTAGCCTGCCCGGATTATGTAGCTAGCAGCTATGTTAGTTGTGTCTTCTCCACCGAGTAGAGGGGTGGGGACGTGACAAAAACTATGCTCTAAATTTTAAGTAGGACAAGACAAAGAAAAATACTAAAAGTATAGCAAATTCTTTACCAAATTCACTACAGAAAAATGGGAAGGAGAACTAGGGGAACAAATTCAAGAAAAATCCTTGAAATGAAAAACAAATTTGTAGCTTTTAACTAATATGACAACGATGAGGATGGTACCAGAAACCATCCAAATAATGAAGCAGACCTAGAGTAAGAATTGTAGCAAGTAAACTAATGAAGTGAAGGTAAGTAAGAAAATAAAAAAGTGCATAAAAGAACCTCTTCCAGAAACCTCATAATGAGTCAAAAGCATGGTTATAGTTGTCAATAAACTAGAAAATCCAGAGGAAGAGGAATTGTAAGATGTGGATATAGGGGATTTGGACATTGTAGGAATAGTTGAATCCTGAAACAAAAATGACACCAAATTAAATCTAGAAAAACAAATGATCTTGTTAAATGTTTCTCTAAAAAGGGTACAACACAAACCCTTTGGATTATCTACTTCTATAGGAATGAACACTATCATACCAAAAAGACCAATCACGCCATACCAAGGAGGAAACAAATGAGGGCATAGATCTATCGAGAAAATTCTCATAGAAATAAGAGATAAGCTCATCAAATCAGGGTAGTATTCCCCAATAAATAACACCTACCAATCCACAAATTAATTACATCAATGAATTTCATCTCATGGAACTTAAGACGTTTAAATGTAGGATCTAAGCAAAGTATTTTGAGAAATATGGTTCAAACTACTAAACCATCAATTTTATTTTTACATGAAACAAAATATATTTCTGAAACCTTTAATAGAATTGAAAACTTTTGTTAGAAAGGATTCTAGAGTGTAGTCGTAAATGTGCATGGAGCCTTTGGAAGCATAGCCATTTTTGGGATCCTCGGTCAACAAATTTGGACAATTTCACTTCCACAAACAACACCATCACAACCCATTTCCAGATCATTAGATTGATCAAAGGATTCATCACCAACATCTATGGGCCGAATCTTAAATCCCAAAATTTGGATCTCCTAGATTATTTTAAAAAAATGGGATATAATTTATATCAAAGTCACTAGATCATAGGTGGTGATTTCAACATGATCACCAACCTAGATGAGAAAAAGTTGAATAAGGAGATTGAAAATAGATAGCATTTCCTTCAATGAAGTAATATCAGAACTTGCATTGTTCAAATTGGAAATTCTTAGTGGCAAATTCACTTGGAACAAGAAGAAGGGAGGAGATAAAAAAATTTCCTTGTGCCTTAGCAGATTCTTAGTATAATAATATTTATTTCAATAGGGTCACCATAGATCACAACAACTATTGTACTAGAAAATGGATCACACCATTAGCCTATTAGGTTTCATATAGATCTTAACACTAACACTATCACTAAACCCTAACCCTTCATATTTGAATAACTTTGGATATACCATGAAGAATTCAAGGAAAAAATTGATCAGTGGTAGAAGGAAGTAGACCTTGGAATAAGCCCCTCCATGTATATATTTCAACAAATATTTAAAAACCTAAAAAAGCATACTAAAGAAGTGAAACAAAGAAGGGTTTGGTAATATCTTCGAAGACACACAAAATATAGAGTTAAGTATGCAAGAGTCGTAGCATAGTTTATGGATTTCCATGCAAAGAACATAAGTCAAGACAATGTTCTTCGAATTCCTGTAGATGGGTCTGCATTTAGGTGCATCGAATAAAAGTGGCCAATTTTCAAATAAGAACCTCGCAATGTTAAACTTTCGTTGGCAACTGATGGTGTCAATCCATTTGGGGAGCTTCATTCTACCTACTCAGTGTGGCCTATTTTTGTTATAAACAATAACCTTCCCACTACAACAAAAATATGTGATTAGCGTCCCTTTTAGCTTCCTTTTTAGCATCCACTATCCCTTTTAGTGTATTTTTCATCATTTTTTGGACAAAGTGGACGCTTTTCCACAGGATGGCGCTTTTAATGGCATTATTTGCATCCCTTTTAAAAAGTTGATGCTATTTTGGATGCTAATTAGAATCCTAAATAGCATCCCAATTAGAGTCCTTCTTAGCATCCCAATTAGCGTCCCAATCAGCATCCCAATTAGCATCCTAATTAGCGTCCCTTTTTAAAAGTTGGCACTATTTTGGACACTAATTAGCATCCCAATTAATGTCCCAATTAGCATCCCCGTTAGAATCCCAATTAGCATTCCAATTAGAATCCCAATTAGCATCCCAATTAGCGCACCTTTTTAAAAGTCGGCGTTATTTTGGATGCTAATTAGCATCCCAATTAACATCCCAATCAGCATCCCAATTAGAATCCCAATTAGCGTCCCAATTAGCATCCCAAATATTGTCCCAATTAGCGTCCCAATTAGCATCCCAATTAGAATCCCAATTAGTGTCCCAATTAGCGTCCCAATTAGCGTCCCAATTAGCATCCCAAATATCGTCCATTTTTAAAAGTTGGCGTTATTTTGGACAATCATTAGCATCCCAAATAACATCCCAATTAACATCCCAATTAGCATCCACAAAAGCATCCCATATAACGCCAATAATAGCCTCCAAAAAAACATCCTGAATAGCATAGCACCATATATGAATCCAGGGTTAGTGACATGAATTGCGCCATCAATTTCGACAAGAAAAACATTCAACATAGAGCCAGGAAATGCTACACCTGGAGTTGATTTTCTAAATGCTAAGTACTGCTGTTGAGTTGATTTACTAAACGCTAGTACCGCTGCTGACTTCGATTCCCTTAAAATATAAGGTTTGACTATAACTGTCAACTAATATTCTACCTGAAATTTGAGGATATATGCCCCACTATTTCCATAAATCTAGAGAGGATTTCTTGGAATCCTGTAGCTTTCAAGTGTTCAATCTATGACCCAAATATGCTTTAACATCCAATACTTTGATATTTGTCCCTCCTTTGAATACCACCGGTTAAATGATTACATGGAAATGCTCGATTTGATGCCCTTGAATATGGGGTTGATCTTTATTGTTGATATTCAAAATATAGGATTTGAATGCTGGTAATGTGGACCTGCTACTTTGCTAGATGGAGGGTTCGACACCGTAGAGTCCCAGTGATATTTCCTTCTACAAACATCTGTAAATCCCCATTTCTAATATTACTCTTGATTACTAGATATTTTGTAATATACTCTATCACTTGTTCATAGTATTACATTTCTCAATATGAAACGAATTTTAAGAGCCACTACTACGACAATGGAATTTCTTGTTTAGATCATTACTAAGAGCTAGTAGAGAATTCAACGTTCCAACACATATGTATTGATAGGCTAAATATGCAAGTGGAAAAATATCAAATGTATTTTTGATAACCATTCAACAAGGAATCGATGCCAATAGGATGGTTTCATATGTGAGAAGTATAACTCTTGCATATTCCTTAACTGTTAGCAAATTCCATTTCAAATCTCCTCCTTCAGGTGTAGGATGCAAGAAATTCAACTCTATATTTTCACCTACAAGTCTTATTTGGCCTCCAATGACCATAAGGTCATTTTTACAGGTATGAAATACAAGAACCAAACCCTTTATTGAGATTTCCATTACATGCAATTTTCCCAATATATTCCAAATATGGTATCCTTGTTAAATTTCTTGACTTCATTTTTCTAGTGCTTGATTGCATAAAACTTGATTATTTATCATTACAACCAAGTATGTTGTTGCTTCACTAGTTTTGTCAAGCAATTATACTATGCTGCATGTAGAATGCACTTTACTGCTAAAGGGAACCATTTGAGACAACCATAACTTGATAATAAACTTCTTAAATATCATTGTGCATATATATATATATATATTGATATTCTAGTTTAGTGTAGATATCTTCAACAAAATATGGTCATTTCCACAAATCTCATGATGACAAAGTGTATGCATAGAGCTAGAACACATGTAGATGTTGAAGTGTGTGGGGGGGGGTGTTGGGACATGATTGTGGGTACTGGAATGTGCATATTCACCTCGAATGTGTGCACATAGGGTCTAAAATTGTGACATCCCTTGACATGGAGTCACATGTAAACAACAAGTATAGACTTGGGCACAAAATTGGCTATGGTTATTTTGATGAGATATACTTAGGCTTTGCTCCATTTTTTATTTTGTTCACTCAATGAGTAATTGTTTTGTTGATCCCATAAAATATTAATCCATCAAGTCCCACAGACTTTGTCTTCATCTGAGTTTATCTGAGAAGCATTATATGTTGTTTGTGATCGGCATATTTTATCTTTATCCATGACTCACGAGTGTCACCATATGGAAATTCCATATCTTAGAACACTAATGGTTCTTAGTTCTTTATTACTTTTGCAGCAACACCTCATCTTGATGGGTATATACTTGATTCCATATCTATGATTTTTTGTATTCACCTGAGTTTATCTGAGCAGCTTTACATGTTGGTTGTGATCGACATATTTTCTCTTTATCCACGACTCATGAGTGTCACCATATGGAAATTTCATATTTTAGAAATACAAGATTCCTTTACCTTGAAATAATGGGTTACTTTCTTTGGGTGCAAGACACAGTGTATTTTTACCATTTGACATTTTAAATTCTGAGAAATATTTGTAGGCAGTTCTCTTCAGTCCAATTTAGTTGGTCTATATGCTACTAAGGGGGTGAGGCTAACATTTGTCTGACTAATTTGGATATGTTGCCTCTCCCCATCTCTATTGTTTGTTTTACTCTCATATAATTAATGTCCCTTTTCTTATTATTTGCAGCAAGCATGTCTTCTTTGGAAGAGTTGTTGAGGGAATAGACGTACTGAAGAAAATTGAGCGATTATCAACTATAGATCAAGGAAGACCTATTGTTCCAGTTAATATTTCTAATTGTGGTGAAATATTTCCAGGAAAAGGTAAGAGTATAGTTGTAGTTGATGAAGGTACATTTATATTTTAAGTTGTAAGCATCATGATATGCCATTTATCTTATGCTCGACGTTATCGTACACCAGCTCCAAATCACTCTTCCCTAAGGTCTCATCGCCTTTGTGAAAGGAATATTCCTGAAAGGGACAAGTTTGTATGCATTCATAAAGCCTCATTAAATTTCCAAAGTTGGAAGGAATTCCTAACAGAATAATTTTATTTTGATGTGGTAGATATTCAAGTTTTAGGATTTATTTCAAGCGCTCACCACTAAGACATTACAAAAATTCACCAAGAGGCAAGACTCCTCTAATGTCAAAAAGAATTATATTTGTTGCAGTGCTTGAAGAAATATGTTTTGAATATTCTTTTAGCAAACTATTTTATAAACACTATTGGCTATTTTGTATCTTTGAAACACTATCCAAATCATCATAGTTAAGTGTTTCCACATCATCCATATAATCAAGGTTAACTTGTCAGCAACATCACAAGATGGCCAAGAGTTGGTGATATGGTTCCTTCCAACAATTAGTTTTCTCTAATATCTAAAACCTTAGTTAAAATGCCTATTTTTAAAGGATTCCTTGAGATATAAAAGCCTCCAAGGAATGGTTCTAGTGAGATTATTGCGGTTTCAGATTGAGCTTTCCTAGTTTCATCATCTCTCCTATTTCAGAAGGAAGGATACAACTAAGATTGTTGTCTGAAAGAAGAAAACTAGGAAAGTTCTTCAATATGTCCATGGGAAGAAGGCATACTCACATGTGTCCCATGTAAGGA
The DNA here is from genome assembly GCA_001517045.1 of Pseudotsuga menziesii. NCBI lineage: Eukaryota > Viridiplantae > Streptophyta > Pinopsida > Pinales > Pinaceae > Pseudotsuga > Pseudotsuga menziesii. The sequence goes on from LPNX010226865.1 coordinate 257,812, forward strand.
GGTACATTTCCACAAATGTTGTTGTTATAAATCTCAAGGTAATACAATGCAGAGAGCTTATAAATATTTATTGGTATAAAGCTTGTGAAGGGGTTGTTATGCAACACATTGTAGTGAGATGCGGTCATGTATAAGGCCAATGATAAAATATGACAAGATGGGTCAACAACATATTTTTGCATAGGATATAAGGAATCCATTTGCTCAATCTATTGAATATTATTCACTATACTCCAAGATGATAAGAGTTTCAAATCTAGAAGGAAATGAATGTGACAAACTTGGAAGTTGAGCACAACTCTTAATCCATGAATCAAATCACAATAGAGTACAATTTGTAATGGAAAAACTCTATATCATACAACATTGAAATGCGTTGTTTAAGCTAATTACAACTCCATTCTATAATCAATGGGAACCCTTTGTATTGTCATTGTGTTTCCATTGATTTCTTCCAATCGTAATAGATTTTAATTTGTAATGAAGAAACTCCATATCATGCTAACAAATTATTAGTGGTTCAGTAGAGCACCTTGGTTCAAGGATTGCTAGAACAACTTATGTCAGACCTGTTAGCAATGTTTCTGTTGTGCAATGTGTTCAAATTAGAGGGAGTGCTCCTGTTCCTATGAAGCAAGATGGTCTCAGACAAACAAGTTTATCCTTTCAAGGAGGGTCAATTCTATCGGTACCATTGAAACCCATGCAAGATAACATAAGATCCAGCTTCTCCACATAACTAGGTGATATTACATGTGTCCCAACATTAACCTCCGAAAGGATTCTAGGTTCAATGGCTTGTTTCCTAGGTTTATCACTTAATGTACTTTAGATGCACATGTTGTGTTTGAGTTGTTTGTGTCACTATTAGTAGGTTGTTTTTTTCCAACCCACATGTCACGATCTCCATTTTCAAAGTACATGATTAACTAGGTAAATGAGTCTATTGAGATGTTTTAATTGTAAATTAAACTCAATACTATACATCACCAATCCCCTCCAAATTTGGATGAATTATGTCCAAGGTTCTTTGGTAAATAATACCTTCCCTAATCACTTTCTTATACATTTGTTGGACAATAAATAAAGAATCCCCCAATATTATAGTTTTGTTGATCAAAAGGTCATGCAATAAAATTGGTCCAAACATGTATAGTTTTGCATGGTTGTTTGACGCAATTCCAAGCCCCTAAGGGAATCTAACTATTGTATTTCCAACGAGGCTAATGAGATTCCCTCCCACTCTTGCTACCCTTGCGATACCTCTAAAAGAACCATAAAAATAATAATTTGAAGTGATCATGTGAGTCTAGGTGAGATTTCATTTCTAATTATGAGAGATCCAATTGCCAAGAATAATTAAGCTTTGGTTTTAAATACAATTGTTACAATTAAATAATTCCTACAGAAGAAGTCTTAAACCCATAAATGGTTTTTCAGTACTCATATTTAAAAAAAAAAACTTTGAATTATAGATATGTTTGTTAAATATATTTAACAAACAAAAACTTTAATTACCTAAATTTTTCTCACATGAACTCTCATTCCAACTGCAATATATAGATAAAAAGGGTTAATGCAATTTCCACATAAATATTTAGATAAAGTTTCTTATCCTAAATTATTTTCTCACAATAGATAATCTCATTTCATGTCATACTCCATTTTATTTAAAGTTTCTTGGAGAAAGCAAGCTATAGAGTTTATTCTCCCCTTTAAAACATTTAAAATAATATAACTAGATTACGAAAGCATAAAACCAATGGTCATATGCTTTGTTTTATGTTTATGTAATATTGGTGGCTCTCTTTATAGTGCAAATGGTGTGACCATGGCCCTAAATATTCGAAAGGATGCTAAATTTGGTGGCAAACTTGAAATATCGGAGGGAATTTTAAACTAGCAAAATTTTGAGAGGGAACCCAATTTCCCCATTTTTCCATTTGGATTTTGCATGATCATTTCATATTGTTAACCTCCATTGTTATTTTTGATTCTCCATTGTGATCAAATCAAAGGTCCATTGAATCTAATCAGCAAATCTATTCACAGGAGTGTCGGATTTCACACATAGGGCAAAGTAAGGAAAAGTGGAGGAGATATGTTCACAGGAGAGGCCAAGGCCACACATAGGGAAAAGTGGAGGATATATGTTCAATGTTCACAGGAGAGGCCGAGGCCACACATAGGGAAAAATGGAGGAGATCTACTCATAGGAGGGGTCGAGGCCAGCAAATTTCATCTCTTTGGATCTAGTTCCTGAATCTAGTTCATGGAAGCTGCTATCGAGAACCCTGAAGGAGATGATGTCGCGGGACAGGACTCCAAAAAGTAAGTCTTTCACATATTGTCCCTTCCCTCTGGAACACAGAGAAGAAAATCCTAAATTAGGCATTATGTCTTTCCCATGGCATTGTTTACTTGTAATTAAATCAATAATTTTTTTTTATGACGATAGCCCTCGTAGGTTAGGAGCATGTATTTTTTGATACCTAGAATAAGAAGGCCTGACTAGGTTATAGATTCCGAACTAATAATTTCCCTTCTTTCTTCTTTTCTCCTGAAGATTTAGCACCTGCTTAGACCTTAGCCAATGATTTTTAATCTTACAGTTTCCTCTACTCTAGGAGTCTACAACTTGTATGCTCTTTCCACCTTTGCAAAATAAGCTTACGGAAATAGAATTAGGCTCAACCTATGATCATGGAGCATAATTGCAAAAATAAAACATGAGTTCAGGATGTTAAATTTTTGACATCTCTTCTGTTAGACTAAAGATTCAATCTGACACCATGTTAAAACATCTCAACATGCTCTGTCATTAGAACAAACATCTATTTTGATATTATATTGAAACTCTTGAGCATAAGGGGCAATACAGGTTCAACCAGTTTCACCTAAGTTACGAGAAATGAGTAAAAGAAATGGAATGAGAAACAGGAATGGATATAGACGAGAAATGGATATGGTATGGGAAACACAATCCAAAGGACTCGTAGCACTATGTACACAAATTATCCAGATCTAAAACTGCATATGTAAATGTAAAAAATATAACCATATCGAGGAGGTTGGAAGGATGACTGTATTTTAGATAGTGCAATTTGAACATTTAAAATATTATAATCTAAAGACAAGCAGGGGTAGAGTTAATTTCAAGAACATAAACAAAATGAGTCATACTGAATCCCTAAATGATTTTTTTTACTATGCTGTACATTGAAATAATCCAAATAGTTTTCCAATCAGGCATATGCCAGGAAGAGTAAAACATTTAAGTAATGAGAATAAGAAATTTACAGTGATATTTTTTCTTATGTCTATAGGAATATCTTAGATGCTCTAATCTTCTGACAAATTAAAAATAGTTCAAGTATGGATTGCTTCTCTATTGTTGACAATGGATTAGATGCTCCCGTTAAAAAATAGGCTGCTTTGTAATTCTGATACATTTAACTGGAAGATGATCCTCACAATAATTATGTGTATAATAGTGTTACTTTAGGCTGTTTAGTAGATGGCTTACCTTCAATATAATAGATCACCAAACAAGCTGAGTCCCACTGCTTTGTCTTGCAACTCCTTGATTTCTGCTGATTTCTCTTTCAGTGTATCTGTTTGGCATTCCTCTCCTACATCCAATAGCACCAATTTTCCTTTGTATTTTCAATCTGAGCTTTCATTAGGATTAACTAACTTAGATTTATGCCACATTTATCTAAAGTTATGCATTGAATGAGAGGGTTCAAGATGGGGATGGCGTTCAAAAGTTTGAGCACTAGCCGAGTACCATGGAAATAATTGTTGAATCAAACATTGGACAGTGGTCCTCCATGATTCTTGATGGGTGACTTCCCTCCATCGATCTTCTTTCCTAAGTTACTGTGCCGTAGACTGAGTATTTTCTTAATATCTTTAATCACCTAACAAAAATGATTGCTGCAAAGCTGCTCAGAAAAATGGAGGGAATTAAAGTTTTGTTGCCACTGTCTAAATTTATTTGAATTCAGAGGGTTCAAGCATTTTGAGCACCAGCCAATTAGTGTGGAACCAATTCCTGAGTCAAACACTGGACAATGGTCCTCAATGATTCTTGTCAACAATGGGAAATTTTTCTCCAATCTCCTCACCTGAGTTATTGAGCTACAGACTGAGCATTTTCTTCTTGATATCTTCAATCTACTTTGGAAAATGACTGCTACAAGGATGCTGCTAAAAAAAGTGAAGTCTAATGGAGGCATGTGACAGTGTCTCGCAAAGAAAAATGACTGCTCCATGGTGAAAATCATTCAAAAAACTGATGGCTTATGAACGCATATGGTTGAAATGCCTCACAGGAAATAGGTTTGGACTGTTTTTCATTTGATGTTTAATTTTTTTTCTCAAGCAACATAGGAAATAAGAAACTGACCAAACCATTACAGTAAGTAAGAAACAGAATGATGTATGCTGAGGGATGCTCTTAAGAACTAGTCTGTTTCTTGAGAAACAATTCTGTTATCTTAGAAACCCTTAGGAAATGGCCTGTTTCTTGAAAAATGGGTTTGGTCTTAGTAATGGAAATGGTCATAGAAAAATGCTTTTTCGTTTCTAGACCATTTTATGGCAGGAACACCCATCCATTTCTGGTAACAGAGGGTTTCATAGAGATCTGTTACAGTGTTCTTACACAACTCATAGACTTTAAACTAATCCCACATTGCTCAAGGTGCAGAAGATTCTTGTGGTGAAGAGATGAGATAGGTATTTAGTTCATTCTGCCCAATGAATAATAACACACAATAAGAGTAACACATGAAATGCATTATGGACAAAGGACACATGCATGAAAGGTTACATCATTGCAAGTGCACCAATAAACCAGTCTGGGTTGTGTATATCACTCATTAATGGATGATCATACAACTCAAACGTCAGGTATTGAAACCAGTCTGGGTTGTGTATATCACTCATTAATGGATGATCATACAACTCAAACATCAGGTATTGAATCAACTTCCCGAGTTCCATGGTGTTCTGTTCTACAAGGTTCATCAACCTAAATTGTTCATGCTTCATTTCAGCAACTCTAGGACATGGGAAATTTTAGTTGAATACTAAACTTATTCTGAATCGGTACATACTTATGCAAAGTGTAGTTGGCTGTGAGTTGTGACTACTGAGACAATAGTTTGCAATTCATGAACTGAACTCCAAACTTCTGAACATTAACACTTGAGCTATTTCCATTAAGGGAAGGACACATCCTGACTGGACACAGATGTAGTTTTCTGCTCTTGGGTATCTAATGTGAGTGAACAAGTGTGAATACTGACTTGGGATGTTTTTCAATCACAATCTCCTTCTGATATGCTCTTTAGATGTATCTAGATCACTAATTTTTTTTCTTTGGATAGATATATGATCTTTCTATTCAATTAGACAGAATATAGAAGCATTTCATTATATTCAATATTCCTTTTTATGAGCTTTTAATAAGCATTTGAGGCATTTGATAGTGTTCTGATTAGCAGTTTATGTTTTTCAATCACAATCTTGTGTTTTATAGCAACATTTTATGGGGAATAAATGTTTACTGTTTTATTATTTTTTATTTTGTGGATGTTATAGTGCTGGATAAATTGATTTTATTTTAATTGTTTACCATTTTCATATTCTAAATTGTGATTTGCATTGTTTAGGATTTCTGAAACCCAAACTCACCAAATTGCAGCCAAGAAGGAAAGGCAACTAGAGACATTTAGGGCCCCAATCTATACTGTATTCTTGAAGCCTTTAGAAGTTATTCTCTACCTCTTAAAATTCCTGCATTGTTTTGCAACCAAGGATAGGTTTTTGACCATCATTATAAATTTTGACCCCTCTATTCTCTAGCCACTTCATTTAGCAAGAATAGTCTGTGCTTACCTTGGTTGTTTGGCATTTGCAAGAGTGAAGTTAAATATCTACTGTACACCATTAATAATGATTTAAGGTAACATACTATGTTGTTTCTTTGTCTCTTTGCTATATGAAGTGGTTATGTATTTGTAGGAGTCAATCTTATTCTATATCCCTTCCTTGAGCAAAGCTAGACTATTCTAAAAGTATTGAATGCCTCTTGGTCACCAAGTTTATTTCTGTTATTTGTTTTATCTTAACTGTTTCCTTTGGTCCCCTCTGTTTAGAGACTCCATAGGTTCAGTGTCCTCCATCATCACTTATTCAGATTGGGGATGTAAAGCACTATTTGCATGAGAGCTCTTTCTTATACAGGGAGAAACTTATGCAGATACTTATACAATTAGCACAATGCATATGGAGGATAAACACAATTCTTTAGACCCATTTCATCTTAATCATGTCAGAAAAATCCACCCTTTAGAACTTTAGTCTCCTCAAAATGGAGGTCGGGGACACAGATAGTGTATGGGGACTGCTTCATTCCACTTTCCAACTAATAGTCTCACCCAGAGAAGCACTGCATTGTGTTCAACTAGGAAAACTTTATTGCAAGCAACCTTTCTCCGACTCTCTAGAAAGCCAAGTCACACAGGAAGAGAGAAACAAATAGTTTTACATGGCATTTAGGTTAGAAGTCAGTTTAGGCCATTTCTAAGTGGGTAAGTTGGAACATGTGGGCATGGGATTACGTGACCTTTGTACATGTGGTTCACACTACCTGAGTTACTTAGAGAAGTGTGTAGGCAGAAGTTGTGTTGAAATCACCTACCCTTAGCAATGTAAGGTCTCTAGTTAAGGAACATTCTCTTGAAGTGTTCATGGATTGGTTAGATTGGACGTTGTCTTGTTAAGTGGTCCACTTGTAGACCTGGTACAGGGTTTGCGTGTAATTACTCTCTTCCTTATTCCATAAATAGAAAGGAGGGTACTTCTCTTGAGGATATTAGGTTTTCTATTTTGCCAAAAGTAAAATTAAGAGTAAAGTAGTTGTGATAACTAGATGTAAAAGCAATAAACCAATAAAGGATAACAATTATTGTGATAACTAGAATGGAAGGATAATGATAACTAGAGTTAAACCAATAAAAAAAGGGAAAGAGTTAAAGCATAACTCTATGAAGCATCATATTTTCACAATAATTGTTGACTTAAAAATATTTTATTTCAAGAAAAATATCCAAGAAGCCCTCACAATAATTTCCGTGAAATGTATATCAGCTGAGATTGATACTAAAGTAGTAGAGAGAGGGTCGATTGGAGGCATGTTCAGTCAAACTTTTTCTTAATGACTCTTTTAGGCAGGCCCTGAATTATATAGTAAATCCTCTTACATTTAAGGTTAAAGGACAGTTATTGCTTAAAGCATTCTTGTAAATGTATATTATTTTTGTGATATTTTGTGTTATGTAACTTTCCTTCGGGACATCCAGTTATTGGTTAAAGCATTCTTGTAAATGTATATTATTTTTGTGATATTTTGTGTTATGTAACTTTCGTTCGGGACATCTTCTGAATAGACTAAAGAGCTTTGTTTCGATATAGTTTCAAATCGAGTTCAAAGCACAATTTTGTGGAAGATGAGCATGCCAGATGAAGATGCTCAGGTAAGTCTCAAACTCTCAAGTTATCTAATTTATAATTTGTTTATATAAGAGCTTTTATATTTGCAGTTTTTTCATCAATTTTGTGTAGTTACATCAATTCACTCTCAATTTGTAGTGGCGTTATTTATGATTTTGCAATGGGTTTATTATCCTTCATTCTCCACGAACATAGTTAATTACATCTATGTATTTTCAACAAATTTATAGGTTTGAAGTAGATCTGTTAAATAAATTGGCCATGAGTTTGCCTCCAGAGCAATCCCGTCCAAAGGAAATTTCAGCCGGTAGAGATGAGTTTGGATGGGGAGCCTGTTGGGAAAAACCTCCAAGGCCTCCCAGCAGAGCAGCGACGAATGCCTTAAGAGAAAGGGATATCAAGGTAGTCTTGCCATTACCATGTCTAAGCTTATCCATATCTACTGCCTTTGCTAAACTAATACCCTGAGACTGTTTTGCAACAACAGGAACAACATCATCCTTCAGTGCATTGTGATGAAATGGAAATCTCATCTCAGATTCTTTCCCTTGGACAGAGTCACAGACCCACATTGAATGGCATTGTTCCCTAAATGTGCACCTATTGAACTCTTAACACTCTGAATTATGCGTAACCCACTATACCCAACTCTTCCAAACAATTTTTGGGCAAAAGGAACCTCTGGTTAATTGACCTGAATGCTACTTTCCAAATCAAATCTATTGCCTGCTCCATAATTGCTCCTTTCTACTTTGTAAACAGACACATCTACATTTGAATACACAATTGGTGTGTTTTTCTGTGTAGATGCACTGGAATCCAGAGACATAATTTGTGCTAATTGCTTCTGTGCCTTGAAGTTCTCCAACTCATCCATTTCATTACAGCAACGAAACTAAAAGACACTCTACATTTCTGAATGTAAAGAAAAAGAGCCACAAGATGCAGCCATAAGTAAAGGACCCACCAAGCACAACTACGCCACCACCACCATCAGTCCTGCCCTGATAGCCATTGTTGTAGTTCTATGCAACGCTTTACTGGTGGTAAGTTACTACAATATTTTTGCCAAGTATTGTAAAACTTCTTGAGAGACATTTTTCCAGGAGGAGACAATATTGTAAGTATATAAAATCTCCCTTTTCTATCATAAAAAAGAAATGTCAATGAAAGAAATAAACCTTTTTCTATCAGAAAAAACACAAGACATCCATCAAAATTTTTGTGAGATTCCATCGAAACCACATCGAAAAAAAACATCAAGAATAGTTGAAATCGTCACGTTTTATGCCATTCTAGACACAATTTACACTAGCACAACCAAGAAGTTACCTACCAGTCGGCTCAGCTACATGGGGCGTCTCTAATCTATTATAAATTATATAACCTAATCTATTTCAGTTAGAGAGGTACCATACCGTCCAACTCAGCTCTGCGATCTCCAAAATAGAGAAGTGGTCAACGTGAAAAAAAAAAGCAGGTCTTCATTTCTTTTGGCTTCGTCTAAGGCCGAATCCTCCCCTTCAGTGATCGACACGCACTCACAATATAAATCGAACAATGTCGACACCAGCCAGCAATTCTCCGCCTTCCCAGGCAGAGGAGAGCAAGGAAAAACAAGAACTCCATTGGAACTTGAACAACTCCCCGCCTTCTCAGCCAGAGGAGAAAAAGGAAAAACAAGAACTCGATCGCAATTCCAACAACTCCCCGCCTTCTCAGCCAGAGGAGAAAAGGGGGAAACAAGAATTCCATACAGTTGCACTGCCCGCAGAGGACGCAGAGCCTCGCGGGGTTAAAAGAAGCAACCGGGAACGAGGAGAAGGAAATATGAAGAAACTAAAGAGGAGGAATTACAGAGCGACGTTGGAAGAAAATATAGAATTGGCTCGGGCGTGGTTAGAAAAAGGCAACAATGACATAGCAACACCGGCAGAAAATATGGAATCGATGAACGCGTTATTCGAAATGCACGATCAGTTAGACGATTACGGGATGAGTCTGAACCAATACGATAGCCTCTCGCTAGAAGAGTTGGTGCCCAAACTTAAGGAGGACGTTGCCGCGGCGAATAGGGCGAGGGACCCGACGGACGAGCTGTGGGCGGTGCCGAACGAAATCCGAGGCGACATCGCTGTGTGGAAAAGGGAGGCCGGGTTGCCTGACAAGTACATTGGGGTGATCCACCGTTGCGAGGGGAGGAGCGTGGACCGTCCGGACGTGGGCTGCAACTTCGAGGTGTTCGTTGAGGACATATATGTGTGCAAGGCCACCGGCATTGTGCACGTCTGCGAGGGTCAGCCATGCTCACGAGCCACCAGGGTTGCAGGCGGCGATATCGTGTGCACCATTTCCGCCACTGCTTTTCCTGAGCCTGAACTGCTTTTCCCGGACGAGGAGATAGAGATTCGGTGGCAACACGAGCGAGAGTGGAGGTGGGAACAGGACGACGAGGACGACTATAATTTGAACCTCACTGTGCAACCAACCGTTCAAGAGGCACCATTCCGCCGGAGACTGAAGATGAAAAGGGACAAGACGAGGAGGAGCAGATCTTTACGGTGAACGACGAATGGACCTGTTCTGCCTTGCCTTTTTCATGGAGGAAGTTATATTTTTTATATCTTAATTTGTGTATTTATTTATCAGTTTATCAGTTACCGGTTATGGATATGATAACATATAATTGTATTTGATAGGTGGATAATAATTAGTTTAAACAAGTGATAAAACAGGAAGAACAAGTAACAAATAATTTTTTTATGGCAGTTTAAGTTGTTAGCAACACTTAACTTATGACCTGTAAGTATTTATTAGCTATAAGTTAACTTAATTATTCATTTAACTATTATTTAATTAATTTTATTAACTTTATGGTTTTCAACCAATACCATTTTTTTTCCACACAAAAAAATCGTAAATTTATTTATAAAACAGAAGTATAGTCTTCAGATGGACCAATATCAATATTGTCCATTATAAAAAATGATACATACATAAATTCTTAAACCTGTCCTGAAATAGATCTAAAGAACTACTCAGATCACATATACATCATCAGTCATGATCATTCCCATATACTCATATACATATTCCAATACATATTGCTATCACAAAAAACTTTACTTATCAAAGCAAAAGGATCAGTTCAACTACAACAAACTCATTCACCTGTCCAGAACAAACCATCAACAAATCTGCCTAGTCACTCAAGATCATCCCCCATATGCCCAAAAATGCATATAAAAAAAAACTTGCCAAAAGTTAAGTATAACTCCTAGCATGCACAACAATCTTCAGAGACATCACCAGTGCATATACAGAACCAAATACAACACCCATAAACACAAATATGACCATCTATTCAAAACATAAACTAATGGAAACTTCTCCCAAAGTTTAAAAAGCCAAAGCAGTCACTCACACAACTATTAGCATCCCGGTGTTCAGTGATATTCCAATATCCGACTTTTACATTGGATCCATCTTTAGCTAATACATCTACAAGTGAATTTCGTTCTCGGTAAATATGCTTAAAGCCCACATACAGAAAAATTATTAGTGCACAACCCCAAACCTGCTTTAAAGGAAAAATAATGATCATCAGAAATGTAGAGCATACCACCTACTCCACAAATTTTTTGATCACTAGTTGAATAACCATCAAAATACCCCCAAGGGAAATATTTTCAATAACTTCCTCAACAACAAATCTAATTCTTACCATATACAATTAGTTAAATAAGCATACATTTTATTTCACTTTTTGTCCTCCTACTATGAAAGAAATTAAGTTGTTATGATAATTGAGA
>LPNX010226873.1:0-19676 GCA_001517045.1 Pseudotsuga menziesii
AACATCAATAACAATAGTAATAGTAATACTACTACTAAAAATCCTATGCTGCAGCAACCCAATTCTCAGAAGGTTCCTGTAGCGAACCAGCAATACGTGCAGTAGCAGAATAGAGGAGGACACAGGGGACCGAATTTATCTCTGTCGTCGCCCTCTGTGGGAATGAGTTTGTGCAATCAGAGGCAAACAACGGCACAGGATTACAGCGGGCTGGAGCTGGCGCTGCCATGGCTCAGAACAACATCAGATTACGGCGGATTGAGCCATAGACCTCCTCCAGCTATGGACAATATCCTTCATCCTATTATATCTCATGAGAAGTCAAATGTTGAAGCTTTCTCGGCCTTTTCCGTTCAGAACTTTCTGCCTCTAACAGGGAAAATGAGTTCCAGAGAGCTCGGTAGCTGGCAATGGATGGTTGGGAGCAGTGATAGCGCTAGCAGCCTGGAAGCTGGCCAGCAGATGTTCTTTTCTTGCAGTGGTACCCCATACATCGGGTGTATCGTCGGGTCTGGATGCAGTTTCTGCTCAGACTTTCATTTCAGGTTGAATATTGTTCTGTGGTTATTATTATTTTTTTTGGGCAAAATCCTTAGTAACTGTACAGATGGTTGTATGAAACTAGTTAAATTTCTAGCAATATTAATGGCATCCATAGTTTCCATGTTCAACTCCGTCAGAAATCGAACAGCGAGGCTGCCGTGATTCCTACTGCCAGGCGGGCTCTTGGACTTTGCACACTCGGAATTGATGGGTATATAAGAGGAAACTAGCCAGGCATTTCACCAGAATTAACTTGCGCAATTGCTAAAGCGGTATTGTTTGGTTTTATTTGTTTAATTGTGTTAATTCACCACAAACAAAATGGGCCGTGTGGGAATAACATTTGGCAGCTTTGATGATGCATTCAAGTTTGAAGCGTTGAGAACATATGTTGCAGAGTTTATCTCAACTCTGCTCTTAGTCTTTGCCGGTGTCGGTTCTGTCATGGCTTACGGTTCGTTAATTTTTTTTCTGCAGGGGAGAAAAATAATTGGCCCGAGGTCTGCAAATAACCAGAACGGCTGGCTCCTATGGGACACATGGCGGACACATGGCGATGGGATATAATTTTAATTTTTTTAATTTTAAATTATGATGTCATCTTGCCACATGTCGACTGAAATCCAGATACCAAACCCCAATGTTGACATCATCGCCTCTCAACCAATCAACTGTTTAGAAAATTAGATTTTTAACAAATTTAAAAAAAATATTTTGCAAACGCCAAAGTCTGAGTTAGGAAAACAGGTTTGATATTTTAAAGCTGCGCCAAAAAACACCGGTTAATCCCCAAAGTCAACGGGGTTTGAAATCGAACGATTGCAATATACCAGCCGGAGGCAGGTATAATAAACACTCATACACTGCCAGTAACAATCCCCGCCCAGAACATTGCACGGCGGAGGTAGTTGAGTAGGAGAAGTAACCATATTAATAAGATATCGTGCCCAATTGAAATTTTGAATAATTATTAGTGGTTTTACATTATCTCCATATCATTTAATGGATAATTTAACAATTAATGGACATTGATTAGGTATGAAAGGTTTCTTCAGTTGCTATCCTTGATGCTTCAACTAATACTAATGGATTTGAATCTTAATTGATATTAGTTATTATTAAAACTTTATTATATTTATTGGGACATTTTTAATTGATCAAAGATTTAAAACCTATTATGATATATTTTACTGAGTTAATTATGTTTCATTGTTTACTAAATGGGTGTGAATCGGTTTGCCATATCACCTATATATTTGTTATATATAAAAAAATTAATGGTCACCATGGGCTATCAAATAATTATTCTCACACGATGTAACACCCCGGTTTTGACCTCGTTTGCATTAAATGTATATGATGTATATATTGTAATTAATTGTGGTGTGGAGATAAAAGAAAAAGCCCCACCATCGATTTAACGTTTTATGTTCCGACGATTAAAATCATTGCCGATGGCCGGCACATTATAATTTTTGGCAACATGTAATTATGCATTTTAATTAAAATATTCACAACGAGCTATGTCAATGCAACCATAATGAAAATGGCATGATTTTCCTAAGGAATAGGACGGGAAATTATTTAAACCTTTGGGCCAATGGGGAAAGGCCAAATGTCAAAAGGAGAACCCATCAATTAGTCAACTACCCATTTTGTCTTTTTCCCTACTCCTTAAATTCTGCCAATAATGTAGTTGAGTTAGTTATTGCATGGGGATGGGAAGAGTATGGGCAACAATTTTGAATTTGGGGAAAACCCATTTCTGGGGAAAATCAATTTTGACTTTTGGAGCAAGAAAGCACCCAAAAATGCATTCCCATTTTCCCATACACCCATGTTCTTCATTTTGCTCATGCATGGAAGCTTAGGAGCTGTTTTTACCTCCACAATTTTGCTAGCTGTGTGTTCTTCCTTCACGATTTGGGCTCCTAGGTGTTTTTATCATTAACATTCACCCACGTTGGGGCTCCCTCAAGCGCCTGGGAAGTTGTTGTGTGTGAAATCCACGATTCTGGATTTGCTGTGTATTTCTTCCTCTCGTGGACAGTCGTTCTTCATTTTGCTGGAGTCTGAGAATTTCGTTTTTGTGATGTTCTTGTGGTTGGGTTCTTCCCTAATGTTTTCTGTTACATTTTCCCAATGTTTACCAAGCTGAAAATCATTTTTGTGTTACCCAACAATTTTGAGGAGAGACCACATCCTCTTGAGTATTGTTGATGAATTCGTTTTTGGCCACGTTAGGGCCAAAACATCCCTGGGATACGACCTGCTGTTAGTGGGTTGTTCTTACCCTCCATGAAAATTGATTCTGTGGCTGAAGTGTTCTCCTCTACCCAGAAATGGTGTATATTGCTGTGTATGCAATTGGTCTTTGGACTGTGTAGAAGTGGAAATGAGTATGCTTGAAAAACCTAGTGTTTTGCAGGAACCCCATAGACAGAGCTAGAGGGTTGATTCTCTTCTCTACACCCCCTGAATAGCACTGGAAGGGAAGTCATGTCCTCAGGGACTATGCAACAGAGAAGGGAATGATTCCTTGTGTTGGGTGTGTGTGGATGTCTTAGGAGTCAAGCTAGTTCTGGTGAAGGCATCCTTAGCTTTTTAGTGAGCCCACTAGCTTAGCAGACAGTGCTTCCATCTCTTGATAACCTGATAAACCCAACTTATTGGCTTGGTTATGTGTTGTTGTGTACTCTCGGTCTGATAAACCCAACCGTGTTGGCTTGACTGACTTGTGACATATCTTTGGATATGTGTGAGCCTGCTTAGTTTCCTTATTCCTTGGGGAATCATGCCCAGCTCAAGGGTGGCCGTGTGGCTGAGCGATTAAGGAGCCCACTGTCCTATGGTTGGGTGGAACGTTGCAACAACATAGCTAGTTGTGGGCGTCCTTCTTCATAAGATAAGTATTCCTGTGTAATCACCCATGCAATTGTTTTGTGTTGGGGCGTGGACCTAATGGTCCTCAATTTTGGTAACTCTGCGGTTTTTGAGCAAAGCTTGTAAGCGGAGTTGCGCGTCAAAATAGTCTTAAGGGTGTCGGGGTTGGGTCAAAGCCCCTCTTTTTGTAAATGTCCCATGGTTTTGTAAAAGTGCACTTGTATAAATAGGCACTTATGTAAAGGAGTTAGGTTAGACCTTATGTATGATGATGATGTAATGTGATGCAAAGCTAAGATCTATTTTTTGGTTTAAGGTCAAGTCGCAGCTGTTTGCGTGGACGACCTCTGCAGCTGTGTGCGCAGAGGGTTTTGTAAGAATGTTAAGTCCTAGCTGTGTGCGTGGACGACCTCTGCAGCTGTGTGCGCAGAGGGTTTTGTAAAAAGGTTAAGTCCTAACTGTGTGTGTGGATGACCTCTGCAGCTATGTGTGCAGGGGGTTTTGTAAGAAAGGAATTGCAGCTAAGTGCGCAGCTTTGGATGGTCGGGAAGATCTGTAGCTGAGTGTCCAGATCAGAACTGGGTGTTGTAAAGAGTTGAATATAAACACAGTTCTGTGGACGTAGCCCCTACACTGGGGGTGAACCACGTATATCTTATGTTGTGGTGGTTCTGTTTATTTTTCTATTATGTTTTTATGCATTTGATAAGTAGATGAAAGATAAGTTAAAGTAAGATAAAATAAGTTAAGTATTAGCTTCGTTGTGAATTCCCAGTTAAGGGTTAAGCAAGAAACTGTCTGTTTATTTAAACCGCGAAGCTATTTAAGTGAATATCGAAGCTCTGCATTGCATGTTTATAATTTTTTAAGGCTAAAGGTACAGTAATATCCCTTTTTTTCCTGCAGAAACCTGATTCTGCGGCACCCCATAGCTGTTTCGGGTGACACTGCAACCTGTTCGCAAGTTGTTGCCGAAAGGGCCAACACTGTGGGTCTGTTTGTTGGTGCGAAGATAAGAGTATAAAACCCGAGTCTACCCTAAAGCCCAACAAATTGGTTCCATTGTCGGTTGAACCAGAATCTGCTTAGAGGGATCTACGTCATACCTAGAGAGATATGTGTTGGAGGCCCTCAGTAAAAGAAATCAGTGACTGGATTGAAGATACCTATTTGAAATTTGTTGAATAATAAAATAAGGATCCTCGTCGTAGCTCAGATGGATTTTTGCAAAGGTACGTTTTTACTGATATTTATGAAATTTTCTTTGGTAGTATCCACATAGAATTGCACCAGTGGTTATCCAGGTTGACAGAAAGGAAGACAAACTTCAAAGAAGTTCATTTTCTTGACTGGACCCCCGAAAGAATTAAGCTGTTGAAAAGTGTGAACAACGCGGTTTCACGAGCTGTTGATTTCTGGACAACGTGAACCCTTGAAGCATTTGTGACGGAGTTCTCCCTCGACACACATTCTTCTTTCAGCGAAGCCGAAAGACAGTTTTTCAAAGGACCAAGGGGTAAGTACTTAAATTCATAAAGTTTGAAAATTAAAATGCTCTTGGCTAAGAAAGGCATATTGCTGATCCAGTCAGATTGCTAGATTTATTGCTACTAACCTATGTTTGGAAGCGAAAGTGACTTCGACGAGCAAAGTGGTTTGCTTCGCAACGGTAAAAGATACCAGAGACCTTTTGGATCCTATACCCTAGACCAGAATACTGATTATACCTCATTAAGTCTAGAAGATTCTGAATCGGAAGAAACCCTCCCATAACTCCGCAATGAAGATCTGTTATCCTTGAGAACCCATCGCAGTCTGAAAGTAACCCTATCCCGAATAGTCTTGTCGTAGGTCAGTCTACCTCAGAAAGTTCTCCTCCTCCTGTTACCAGTCTTCCCCCTCCTCACCCCCCTCGATCCACTATGGCCCATGTGAATGATGATATCAAGCTCCCAGTCTTTAAAGGAACTGGATCAGAGGATCTAGAGCAGTTTTGGTTCTTATGTGAAGCTATTTGGACTGCTAAGAACATTATGGATCAAAATACCAGAAGAGTGCAGCTGGTCACCTCTTTCAGAGATCGAGCTTTGACCTGGTTCATGAAGTTTTTTAGTACTCAAAACCATGTCTTGGCTGATATTAAGACATCAATGATCAAATAATTCAAGAAACCTAAATCAGAGTCACAGTGTATAACTGAGCTAAAAGAAATTTAGCAAAAGCGAGGTGAATCAGTTTGGGACTTTGATCAGAGGTTCAAGGTTCTATTGGATCAATTTAGTTTCACTATTGGACCAGCACAACATAAAGAATGGTTCATTGCAGCACTATTACCTCATATCAGGACTCCACTTATGCAACAAAAGGTTGCTGATCAGCAAGAGGCGTTGGAAATTGCTATGAAACTTGAAACAGCTCCTGTCGGAGATAATTCTGGGATAGCTCAGATACAAGCACAATTAGCAGAAATGGCTTTGGAGCTTCGCAACATGAAAAAAGGGAAAGCTATTCGTGAAGAGGTCTGGTGTACACGATGTAAGATAGAAGATCATGACAAAGACCAGTGCCATGCAGTAAGAAATTATTTGAATACTGGTGCGCTGAACCCGTTTAACCCTAATGTTCTATACTGTGATATCTGTAGAACAACTGGCCAGCATCGACCTGAAGATTGCTATCTGCTGCAGAGATATGTTCAAGTACCTAAGAATCCATACTGCAAGTTCTGTAAGTCAGTTGGACATAATGAAGATGAATGTCACAGCTTTGACCTCATGAGAGAGCGAACCTATGATGCTTATAGGGTACAGAACGATGCACACGGCAATGAACACAAGGTCAAGGCAGTTTCAGAGGTCGTGGTCGTGGTGGTATACCTGGAAGAGGACGAGGCCAGATTGTTTGCTATAATTGTAATCATGTAGGACATTTAGCTAGAGACTGTCAGAACCCAACTACGACATGTCAATATTGCAGAGCAGTCGATCATGTGATTAAGCAATGCCCATAGTTGATAGCCAAGATACAAGAAAGAAATGGCCCTCCTACTCAGAATATTCAGATGATTGTTGTAGAGAAAAGATCTGTCCCAGCCATTAACATTGTTACAAGAAGTGGAACTATGACGCAGATGGAGAATAAGGAAAAACATCCTGACGAGGCTTGGGTCCGCAAGACCCCCAGAGAAAATTCCAGCCTTCGATGTTGGAAGAGAAGAATGAATGTTTATGGAAGCCAAAAAAGATTTTGCTGATCCAAGAACATCAGTAGTAACTACGCAATAGCATCAACAGCAGCTACAGTCTCAAGAAGCTTCGCCAGATCAAGTAAGTACATTAACATCATTCTTACAGAGTTGTATGAAGTTATTAAGGAATCAGAATGCTTTGAATGAGTTGCAGCAAGTTATTGTGTCTTGCGAACCTCAACGAAGCTCTAATAGAGGAAAAACTGTCAATAGAGTTAGAAGGACTGGTAGAGAAATGAGATTGCATGCTCAGATAGGAGATTATGACATGATTAATATCATTTTAGACCTGGGATCAGAAGTGAATGTCTTAACTAAACAGACATGGGCACAAATGGGAGAACCTAAGCTTGAATGGTCCCCTATACAGTTGAGATTAGCCAATCAACAGAAGATTGTGCCCTTGGGAAGATTCCCTAGTGTACCATTGGATATTGATGGAGTCAGTACCTTAGCAGATTTTGAAGTCATTGAAATAATTGACGATAGCAACCCCTATCCAACATTGCTAGGAATTGAATGGGCACTAGACAATTCTGCAGTCATCAACCTTAAAAAAAGACAGATGAATTTTGAAGGAAAAGGCCTGAGAGTCATAGTACCCTTGGACCCTTCTCAAGGAGAAAGATATACAGAGCCAGTCAAAGATGAAGATCAGGATGTTTTGGATCATATCTACAACATCATAGCTAAAGAAGAAGACTATGTTAACCCTACTGTCGAAGGTATAATGGATTGGTAGTGTGATAGTTCCTGCATGACTGATTCAGACGAAGGTCTAGAGAATTGGCAGAATAGACTTTATGAGCTACATGGACATCGATGTGCAAGAATCACCAAGTCTATCAGATGGCTTAGCTCACAGACAAGAACCTTCCCTACCTTTGATGGCTTGACAGACCCAGAGGATTTTATTCTCCAATTCTCAGAGCAAGTACCAGATTCATAGAAAATGGAGACTCTAGATTCAATATTCAGAGCCACAGCTGCCAGATGGTGGAATGGTCATAAAAAGTATATTCATAGTTGGAGAGCTTGTCAAAAGTTTCTTCGATTGAGATTTAGGGATCAACCTCAGGAGGTGCGAAGCAAATTTAATGGTAAGACTAGCCTTTAGGAACATTTGGAGCAGTGTTATGAAGCATGGAAGCATGTACCTCGGGAAGAATGGGTACATAGGTTTGTACACACTCTGGAACCTGTAGCAACGAATTGGTATGCAGAGGTTGAGCTTCGCCATGGTACTGTAAGTTGGGATAGTCTTGTCGATAGTTTTGTGCTCACATTTTCTTTTAATAAGGTTTTCCCTACTTTGGACGCAGCTGTGAGGGTGATCCATACTAAGGTGTTTGATGATAAAGAAATAGCCGAGTACCAACCTGATTGGAAGGAATAAGAAGCTAATGTAGTAGAATGTTATAACCTCGCCATTGATGAAGATGGTGTCGAGGGTTGTGTCATGGGTCGAAGTCCAAAGTTGTGTCGAAGCTTGTGTTAGGATGTGTCAAAGATCCTTATTGTGGCGAAGCTGAAGTTTGTAGGTGTGCCGAAGAAGAAAGGTGTGTCGAAGCTTAAAATGCGACCGTTGGAAAAAATTAGATTTGGCAGAGCCGGTACGTTAACTGCATTAACTGCCTGTAATGATGAGATTTTGGGAAATCTAACGCCGTTTGGACAAGATCTACCACTGTCGGGTTAGATATTATGTCTTCAATGCACAGTTATGGCAGATTTGGTTGTTGGATTCCATAAGAAGACACCCAGGTCTACGACTCCCGCATTACGCATTTTCCTGAGTTTTACAGTTAAGTCCATGTCAGCTGATTGCGAAGTCCATGAATTGTTACGAGAATTTAGAGAGAGAGGTCTGCAGAACCTTATGAGCACTCCACATGCATCTGCACCTCGCGAAGAGACTCCCCCAATGCCGGATCAACCTATGCAGACACGATCGACCAAGAAGAAATTTAAGGCAGAAGTTCACTCTAAGCGCAACGAAGAAAGGAACAAGCCATCAGGGAAGACACCAGAGGATCCCGAGATGAATCCTCCTGGCTCAGCAGAGCTCCCACCTAAAGGTTTTGAAGACTTCGGTGAGGATGAGAACGTTGCATCGCAGCGTCGACCCTATCTTCCGCCTGTGTGACCAGGAGTTCAGCCACCTGGGTGGACAGCCAAGTTCACATTACGCACTCCCTCACTGCCACAGGGTGTGAAGTTGGTCGAAACCATGACAGGGAAGTTAGACCGGCTTAAGTACGCAGACCAAGATACCAATGACCATGGGAAATTTCCGCAGTTCGCACCTGGGACATACTTGCACGCTGTCCCTTATCCGGAGACTGGAACGACATTGCTAGAAGTAAAACAGTGGGCTGCCGACTTGGAGCAAGCTGGCCTGTTGAAGATGTTGAATGTCCCCCACTTTGGTCGCAGCATGCAGGTCACTGTGGTGGTCAAGTAGCTATTGGAATTGGTGCATGATGGGCACCTATGGATCGAAAATCAAAAAATTTCCATCAATGGAGAGTTAATCAATAGGATCACAGGCTTGCCGAAGGAAGGGCCTGATCCGGGAATTGAATTCGTTGGGAAGCACGAAGACACGAAGCTGGCGCAGCATATGAAAGAATGCTTCGGCCTGATGAAAGGTAAGTGAGGGTATCAAACCTCCACAATCCAGCACCAGAACATTCGATTTGCCACAGAACTTCTAGCATGCAAATTAATGCGGAAGTGCAGACAGAATGAAGTATCTGCCCCAGTTGTCAGTATTGCTGCGAACTGTGCCGAAGGCTACAGTTACAAATGGGCAGAATACATTATGCGAGAATTCCTTGAAGACGTCCGCGATGCGCAGGAGAAAGGTAGACCCTTTCACTACTCATGGTTGATAGTACTCATTGCACTGGTAGGATGGAAAGAACCTACCGAGGCATAGTTTGTCGATGTGCCTCTGGAGATGCCTGGCGCAGTGAGGTACGCATCTCTTTGGGTATCGCGGGATAAAGTCTCACAGCAGATGACGAACTACGTGTTCACCTTTTATGCCATGAGCATTTCCTATGAGATCCTGAAAACACTACGGCTCAGTAATGAGCTATTCTCCCAGTACACCGGAGTGGCCAACTTCAAGGCTGACATGCATCATATCTTCATCTAGGCCCGCACAGATAACAAACACAAATGGTGGAAGTTACCATACGTGGTAAGCCCAGAAGAAATCCTCGCGGTAGTTCAGCAGTGGCTGGCTGAATGGATGAAGGACGCAGGAACCAAGCCAACCATACCAGTCCCTCCAGTGACAGATGTGGGCGAAGGTCCTAGTCAGCCGCGACAGGATGACCCACCAGAAGAAAGTGTAGAACAAAGTGAGTCACAGCAGAGCGAAGATGACCAGAGTGGCGATGGCGGAGCTGACGAAGAAGAAGAATCAGTTAAGACAATCTTTGACCCTAATCGCCTAGACAAGCGCAAGTCTCCCGAAGCGGAGGAAGTTACGAAGCCTTCGCCCAGAAAGAAAGCTAAGGCTTCGAAGGGCAAAAATATCATTGAAGAGCCCACTGTGACGATGGAAGCGCTGGAGCAGGCTCTGATGAAATATACAGAGGGCAAGTACCAAGTGCAGCCCTTATCATAACTGACGCAGCATCTTGCTCACAGATGAGCATGATAGTAGAGATAGACTACACCAAGTTGTCTATGTCGGAGCTACATCTTTATCAATTGGCCCTGATGAAGGAGATCAGAGAATGAGACAGCTACTCACACATGCAGTTAGAGAATACCAAGAAGCAGAGTGAGAGCCTTGTAGCATAGTTGGAAGAAGCCGAACAGAGAAAGAGGGAAGCAGAAAGCAAGCAGGCTACACTAGCGCGAGTGTTGGATGAGGCGTGTCAAAGTCTCCCTGACTTCGACATGCAGGCTGAAGAAGAACTAGAGCGAAAGATAGTCAAGTTGAAAGACTATGCACAGCAGTCGCGGAGCCAGATAGAGAAGATGAAAGCAGAGCATGAGGCTCAGATTGCGGAGCTTCAACTTCGCATCACTCCGGAGAGTCCACCAGAGGTCAGGGAACAACGCCGCAGAGATATTCAGGCCTTAGCAACGAAGATCTCAGATCTTCTAAGCAGTGCATCAAAGCTGCTGGATGAAAGTGTTGAAGCCTGGGCAAACTTGCAGGATAATCCAGAAGTAGAAAAGCTACAAGAAACCATCAAGCAGCGACATACAAAGCTGGATGCAGTGAAAGCAGAAATCAAGACTCTGCCTCCTATGCAGAAGATGCTCAAGGTCAAGCAAAGCAATGACCTCCAGCAGGAAATTTAGTCGTGCAGAACGAAATCAACACTGTTGGAAAATTCTGTGCAGCTCCTTATCAACGAGGCCTTGGATTTGAGCACTGCTGCAGACAGCCAGCTCAAAGTTTTGAAGGAATATGATACGTTTGCGCAGGGGAAAGCCAACGAAGCATCGGCGACAACACTGTAGGAGATGGTGGAGAAGGAGCAAGCAGCCGAAGATATCATATGCAGCCTCAACAAGCAATTCACTATCTTCGCCAACAAGATTCTCCCACCAAAAAAGTAGCAGAGTGTCCCAGGACGGGACACTGGTGAGTCTTAGGGGCCTGTTGGGGTGCGGACTTAACGGTCCTCAATTTTGGTAACTCCACAGTTTTTGAGCGAAGCTTGTAAGCAGAGTTGCGCGTCAAAATAGTCTTAGGGGTGTCGGGGTTGGGTCAAAGCCCCTCTTTTTGTAAATGTCCCGTGGTTTTCGGGTGCCCATGGTTTAAGCCCATGGTTTTGTAAAAGTGCACTTGTATAAATAGGCACTTATGTAATGGAGTTAGGTTAGACCTTATGTATGATGAGGATGTAATGTGATACGAAGCTAAGATCTATTTTTTGGTTTAAGGTCAAGTCCCATCTGTGTGCATGGACGACCTCTGCAGCTGTGTGCGCAGAGGGTTTTGTAAGAAGGTTAAGTCCCAGCTGTGTGCGTGGACGACCTCTGCAGCTGTGTGCGCAGAGGGTTTTGTAAGAAGGTTAAGTCCTAGCTGTGTGTGTGGATGACCTCTACAGCTGTGTGCGCAGAGGGTTTTGTAAGAAGGTTAAGTCCCAGCTGTGTGCGTGGACGACCTTTGCAGCTGTGTGCACAGGGGGTTTTGTAAGAAAGGAACTGTAGCTAAGTGCGCAACTTTGGACGGTTGGGAAGATCTGCAGTTGAGTGCGCAGATTAAAACTGGGTGTTGTAAAGAGTTGAATATAAACACAGTTCTATGGACATAGCCCCTACACTGGGGGTGAACCACGTATATCTTGTGTTGTGGTGGTTTTGTTTATTTTTCTGTTATGTTTTTATGCATTTGATAAGTAGATGAAAGATAAGTTAAAGTAAGATAAAAATAAGTTAAGTATTAGCTTCGCTGTGAATTCCCAGTTAAGGGTTAAGCAAGAAACTGTCTGTTTATTTAAACCGCAAAGCTATTTAAGTGAATATCGAAGCTCTGCATTGCATGTTTATAATTTGTTAAGGCTAAAGGTACAGTAATATCCCTCTTTTGCCTGTAGAAACCTGATTCTGCGGCACCCCATAGCTGTTTCGGGTGAGACTGCAACCTGTTCGCAGGTTGTTGCCGAAAGGGCCAACACTGTGGGTCTATTTGTTGGTGCGAAGATAAGAGTATAAAACCCGGGTCTGCCCTAAATCCCAACATTTTGATTATGTAAATTATGATGAACATGTAAAATGTGTAAAATGCTTGAGCTAAATGTAATTTGCTTCCGCTGAATGTTAATTCTTTATGCATCTGTGTACCTTGAGTTCAATGCATTTTATTTTACATTTTATGGGGCTAGTTTCCCAGATAGATAGTTTATTGGTAGCGTCCTCTTTTCCGGTCGGAGGGTTGGGGACGTTACACATGAGCTCCATGCAGGGACTCGACCATAGTGAACAATGGGGGGGGGTGTTGAACAATGGGGGAGTTGACTAAACTCTAGACCATTTGCACCTTTCTTGCCAACTCTGGCCGGAATCCTGCAACATGATTTGCAACATGATTTATTGTTAAAAATGAGATTTTCACTATTGAAATGGTAATTTCCCTATTTTTGCCAGAAAAACTTCAACTACCATTGACCAATGAAAAATTAAAAAAATAGTAATTTTTCAAATTTTATTTAATAAAATAGGTTTTCAACTATAAAAGTAAAAGAATTTATAGAGTCGAGGGAAAATTAATAAGAAGACTGCAATATATATATATCTCTGTAATGGACATAATAATCACCTATCAATTACTCAAACTAAAATTAACTTAAAAATAAGTATTTCCACTTTAATTATCTCTCAAATTTTTAAATTCAAAATAATCTTCATCTATGTGATAAAAGATACTACAAACTATTGTAATTAACTTCATTTGATATATAATTATAAATGGTATATATGAATGACAAAAATGTAGTTTTTATTGAATGTTAATAATATTAATTAATTATACTTGGTTTATAGTTATATATAATTTATATGAATGATATAAATGTAGTTTTCACTCAATATTATAATTAACATTAGATTATAAAAAAACTTAAATTAATTTTAATAAGTAACAATAATTTTTATATTTCTTTTTATTTTTAAAGATTAAATTTAAATTTACTTATAAAATTTATTAAAAAAATAAAACCAAATCTCAAATTTCACAAACTAAATATAAAAAATTATTTTATAAATATTAAAACTAAAATTAACTTTAAAATATATATGTCTACTTTGATTATCTCTCCTATTTTGAAATTCAAATAATCTCCATCTTGTGTGATAAAAGAATACTCAAAACAATGTAATTGACTTGACTTGGTTTATAATCATGGTATATATAAATCACTAACATCAAATTTTAGAAGAGCATTATTTGATTCTTTGTTTTTCTGTTTCGCTCCCACCATTAGCTCTTTCCTTCATCTGCTGGACAATAAGGCTCCCCATTTTGTATATTTGAATACCACTTTTAAATTTTTATCTTTCTCATTGGATTATTTTCCCAAAAAAAATATAATAAAAAAATAACTTATTAATGCGAAAGAGATGAGAGATTTTACAATAGAATGGGAATTCACTACAAAAACCAAGATCTAGTATTTCATTGAAAATGTAGTTTCCTCTTAATTACAAGAAATAGAAAATTAGTTTAATAAGTAATCAATATTTTAATTTTTTTTTACGTATTTTTAAAAATGGGTAAGACCGTTTGTAAGACGATATCGATGAGTCAGAAGTAGCCTGAACAGTATCAAGCTAGTTCAATTAGTATGAAGTAACGAGAAAATTGTGATAATTTAAAAAAAAAAAGATGTTTTGGAATTTATCATATATTTGTATTAAGGTTGAAATATCTAAGGTTAAAATAAAAAGTAACATTATATATTTACACTTATAAAACCACTTAAAAAATTACATATAAAATAATAATAATTTTACTGAATCAGGATGGTGAGAAATGTTAAACGTTAGTTATTCAATTTCTTGTTTCCCTCTCAAATAAATCTCTGTATTTTGGTGGACTCTTGATCCAAAGATATCTTTCAACTCAGAGGATCAGAGTGGGGGTCTACCCTCCCTCTCAAACCCTTGACAAAATGATCGTAGATCCCTTGACAAAATGATCTACGAGTCTACAGATCCCTTCACAAAATGTGATTTTATGGTGAAAGTTTAATTACCTTTGGGGTTTATATGGTGAAGCGATTGCTAGTCAATGTAACAATAAAGTTTTTCCACTCTTCTTAAAAATATCTGTTGTTTTGTATGGTTGGCTCTAATGAACAAACTTCTCACTTGGGATAATCTTCAAAAGAGAGGGTGGACTGGACCTGGGATTTGTGCCCTATGTAGTAAGGATGTTGACAGCGTCCACCATTTATTTTTTCATTGCCCTGTTTGGAGGAATCTGATCTCTTGCCTAATGGAACAATACCATTTCACTCTCGACTTCCACTCCGAGGATCTCTGCTCTTTCTTGGAAAAGTGGACTGATTGTTTCTCTATCCACTCAGCATTATGTTATCTCCCTTACCTCGCTATGTGGACTATTTGGAAAGCGAGAAACATTTATATTTTTGAAGGGAAAAAACTGACTGTTATGAGCTTTCTTCATCAGATTGCTTATCTTTCTCAAATGTACTGCCCATCGATCATTAAGGTAAAAAAAACAAGATCCTTGGACATGGGTCCTGTGCTTCACTTCCCCTGTGGTTTCTTCGATGGGGCTTCATCAAAGAAGGTAGGGGTAGTTGGTTTCTGTCTGATGTTGAATGAGTCTCATCACCTTGAATTTGCATTGGGGGCAGGTCCATGCACCAACACAAAAGCGGAACTGATAGGGCTCTGGGCCCTCATGCATACAGCCCAAATGATGGGGATACCCAAGCTCAGGATATTTGGCGATTCTCATGTCATTATCAACTGGGCAAAGGCTACAACTTCCCTCACACCATCGGAACTCTATCATTGGTGTAGGGACACTAGGAAGCTATGCACTTGTTTTCTAGAGTTGTTTTTCTGCCATATCTACCATTAATTTAATCAGCTTGGAGATTGCCTCTCTAAAAAAACACTTCCTTTGGCACCCCGATCTGGTCATTTCTCGGATTTTATTGAAGGTCATTTGACCTCTCAGGATTGTTGTGCTCTTTTGAGCTTGGTGCTGGAGCATGTTCTCCTTTTATCTACTACACCACATTATGATTTGTTATGGAGCAGGCTCCTTTTAGATTGTTGTTCTGCTCTCCTTAGTTCACGGTAGATATGGTGTGAGTGGCAGCGTATACTGATGGGATACTGTATTGTTGGTGAAATTGTCCCCCTTGCTGATTTGTGGTTATGAGGCTCTTTCACGATATTGACTGATTGGTTTCTTATGGATCCTCTTTTCACGATTGTAACCCAGCTTTTGGGTCGGCACAATAGATACCTTTTGATTCATGAATGAATATCAAGAACAGAATTTTTTCTTCGAAAAAAGTTTTTGCCAAAAATATTTCTAAAAAAAATACCAATAAATCTATATGGGCCCGTCATATGCGCATTTTATATAGGCTATAAAACATATGCGAATCGAGGAACGATATAACAAGAATATAAAAGTAATTGCCATCCTCAAAAGCCACAATTGCAAACATATAAGCATATGGCCCGATAGGTAAGTATTGGGGTAGAAATCCGAGAAATCCCATTGAAATAATGTAAAACCGAGATTATTCTTATGAGGGATAGCTACGTGTTGGTTTCACATATTACATATATAGATAGTAATTAATTTAATATTTTTCCACCATCTTATCTTATTTTATAGTGTGCTCCTATATTTCTGTAGTATTTCTTTTTTCTTATACTGGATTTGTATAAGAAAAAGGGTTGGTACTCTTTAGGCAAGGTGGGATTTCCTGGTTTGTGGTTACTTGGCCAATGGTAACTTTGCTAGTCAGGGCGTTTCCACCACTTTGCTAACAAAACAGCCGTGGAGGATTCCAAATCTGAAATTGGAGAATTGGAAAAACACTGGACATTAGGGGGCATGTACATCTAGAGAATCTTCTTAGCTTCATGTAGACGTTCCATTGTGTGGAGATGAACAAATTGGCAATGCCCATAGACATATTGGATAGGTGGTTCAAAGTATTTCAGGAGAGAACAGAAAGGGATCTCGCTTATCTCAATGGTTTTGCAGTATAGGGCATGGCATTTGAACTGCGACAAATTGTATATTGTGTCAAAAGATTCAAATTTCAGACTATGCTCTGTTATTATTATTCATATTCAGAGTCTCTTCTATAATGAAAACATGCAAGTTTTATTTCTTTTTATCTCTGCAACCAATATTTTTTAGCTCTTCGTTTTAGGAGGGGTTTTCTACCAGAGAATCTATTCCCTGAAGGCGTTCTTTGCTTAGGGATTTGTTGATACCGAGCTTAATGGTTGGGACTGATCTGACTGGTGATTTTCATTGGTTGCATTTCACAGTTATATCGAAATGGTTACACACATTCTAGTCAAACTGCTATCTATTTGTTCCATCCATACAGGCAAAAACAACTTATTGGAAATAATCTTATTTGTTCCATCGACCATGCAGGAAAAAGTTGCTTATTGGAGATGATATTACCAGTGAACGGTTTAGAGTCTGTCAAAATGTTTATGTGTTCGTGAATTTGTTTGAGATCATGCATATAAGTTATTATATGTGCTTGATATTGCTACATGCTTTTTGCACGTCAGTTAAAAAGGTAAGGAAGAAATCATGGAGGGAGAAAGCAGAAAAAAAGGCCAAAGATGAAAAAAAAATTGTCAGACGTTGATTTATAGTAGAAGAGGCGAATGAAAAGGTAGCTGAATTTTTTTAGAGAAGCTACAAGATTATGCAGGAATAGGGATGGCCATCATCAAGAAGCCGGATTGAATGTTAGTATCCTTTCTTAATTCTTGATAATAATAGAAATCCTACAAAAACATCATATAATTTATTTGCGTCCTGTTAGATCAGCATCCAAATATATTCAGCTATAACAAGCATGTATGAAAAGAAACCAAGAGAACCAACTGGGTTTGCTAATAGAATTCATTAAAATGGATCTACATCTTTATCCACTAAAATTTTTGCAGGGCCAAAGACAGGAAACTATCAAGATATTTAGAAACATGCCTGAAGGATATTACTGATCAATGAATCCGACAGTATTCAGTAGTCCTCGAATTGCAATTTCAGGAAACTCAACTCTATCTAGTGGCCTCTATCTGCTGGAATTGTTATGTTAGAAAATTGTACTCTTTTTCGCACTACCTTACCAGAATACACCACCTTCCTCACCAGAATACACCGCTTCAATAAAATAACGTGGGCGAGCCAGGCCAAAAAGATATTCTACATATTTGCATTGAAGGGGTGGAAGCATTATTTCATTGAAGTGAGTAGCTGCACATATATCTCAGCATTGAAAGAGATCTAGGCATTGAAAGATTTGAGATTTGGGCATTAAAAGAGGTGCGGCATTGAAAGATCTGCACGGCGGGCATTGAAAGAAGTGCACGTTCATCAATGGCCTAAATGGATCAAACGGTTTCCGAACAAAATCTAAGGGCTAATAATGCACAATAAACCTAAAACAAATAGAGCACTTTTCAAATAAAATCGAAGGGTTAAGAATGCACAATAAGCCTTAATATAACATAGCCCTTTCTAAATAGAAAATTCCGTAAGGCTTAAACATTAATCCCAATATGTATGGATGTACATGGGTCCATAACCATTGAGAAAATGCCTTAAGGCTTGAACATTAATGCCAATATGTTATGGGGTCCATAACCATTTGACTAATATTTTTACTTTGTATTATTATGTCCCCGCCTGAGGGGATATATACCAGCTTAGATTAAGCTTTACCTGGCTCTATCATACGCCGAGTGGGATCAAATATAGAAACTTAAATTATACGCATTTGCATACCTGAGACAAATCCAAGAAGTCACTTCAGACAAATTCTAATTAGATGCCACCTCGATACAAAGAAGCAAATCCAAGAAGTCATTCAGAGAAAACATACTTCTTATACAATAATTCAATTATACAGTCTTTTTCTTGATAGAAAAAGACTGTATATAAAGAGATAAGCAAATTTATATAATTTCTCTTGAAGTGAAAATAGCAGATTGCAGATAAAGAGATAATGTGCTTTGCTGGATCTAAGCTGGAGATCAGTTCATAATTGCTGCATTATTAGAAGTGAAAATTGTAGAAGGGAAAATTCAGATGCAAAAACAAAAACAAAATCCAGAAATTGCAGATGGATTCTGGTGCTCGCAGATGCCAAAACAAAAACAAAATCCAGAAATTGCAAATGGATTCTGGTGCTCGCCATCAATCACAGGAATGGACTACGGGGGAGAATACATCAAATACTATAATAATCTACTCGTATCAGTTTCTATAATTCAATCGTTTTTCATATGCATACTTGATATAGAAAGTTAAATTATAAGCATTTGCATACCTGAGACAAATCTGTAATTGCTCTCATCCTTATTCCGAAGGTCCAGCTTGTATGTATTGTTTTGAAGTGTGTATAGGTGTTTTGATTTACTTACAAATATATATATATATATATATATATATATATATATATACACCTAAGATTATTAATTATATACAATAATGTCACATATATACAATAATATATATATATACAATAATGTCAAAATATTGAAATACACGCACATGGTACAGTTATCTTCTTCAGGGGAGGGGCATGATGAAATTGATATGGAGTTCCTAGGAAATGTGTCTGGTGAGCCCTACATTCTGCACACAAACATTTATATCAATGGGTCAGCCGATAGAGAGCAGCAGTTTTATTTATGGTTTGATCCAACAACAGATTACCACAATTACTCAATTCTGTGAAACCCACAGCAGATTGTGTAAACTTTCTTTATCTCTATCTCTTCCTTACAATTTGGTTTGGACGGTTTATCCATTTTGACTTTGAGTTGAGCTTCAATCTAATTATATATGGTTTTTTATTTAATGTGAACTACATTTCAGGGTTTATGCTGATGGTTTGCCAATCAGAGTATTTCCAAACAGTGAAGACATAGGCGTGCCATATCCAAATGAACAGGCAATGAGAGTGTACTCGAGCTTATGGAACGACGATCAGTGGGCAACTCAAGGGGGGCGGGTGAAAACAGATTGGTCTTACTCACCATTTGTGGCTTCCTACATGAATTTCAAAACTGACGTCTGTGAATGGATAGGCAATGGCAGCACCTCTCAGTGTTGGGCAAATAACTGGTGGAGTCATAGCTTGAGCTATGCCGAGCAAGGACAACTACAATGGGTTTGTTAAATTTGAGCATATAGATCTGTAGACAAACACACAACTCACAAAGAAGATCTCACAATTTACTCAGCCATTGAAGAATGAAACAGTGCAAAGGCTTG
>LPNX010226876.1:1191-74839 GCA_001517045.1 Pseudotsuga menziesii
TCCATGAGAACCACTAATGCACAGTGCTCACATCAGCCACGGCCTCGGCCAAATTTTACATCCAATACATAGTGTCTACCATTTTAAACCCTGCACTATGCTATCGCAGCCTTGTGGGAAGGAACATGCCATTTACGGCATGGCCTATACCCACGTTACCTATATCCTTATACTATAAACATCGTAATACACATAACCAAATACCATAAACAATTTAAATACAAGCTATCGCAGCACTGTGGCAAGGCTCATGCCATTGATGGCATGGCCTTTACCCACGCTATCAAGATATTAATTTAACCAAGATAATCGATGGAATTTACACACAGAGCATCTGATAAGGAATATGCCTCTACTTTCAAAACCCCAACCCCATTTTAAATATAGAGCTAGATAAAAACGCAGGAGGAAATTGCATACATAATGTATCAAGTTAACCATTACATTTTATAAAAACCAACACATATATCTATTTACACAGAGATCCCAATGTCTATACATAGTTTCCATTAAAGGCCAAGGACAAGGTTTTACACATGTGTGCCAATGGGCTATGGCACCATTGCAAGCAATGGTGCAGTCCATGGCTATAAAAGCCAAAACCAAAACATTAACATTTTACATAACCAAAATAAAATAAAACAGAGATGAATGGCCTAAGAAACAATTCATGGCATAACGCCTCCATTTCAAATTAACCAAGTTTGTATTCAAAGCCCGAAGGAAAAATAGATTTCTCTATAGCATCAAACCCCAAACAAACAACTAGTCGAAACATAGCTCTGCCACAGGATTGAAGGGTAACAAGCATAAGCCCCATTAGCAGGCTTACCATGTCCATGAATGCAATGCTTGGAGCCAACAGTGTTGTAGCCACGCTTCCCCTCCATTCCTTTCGACACCTATAAGAAAAAACCAAAGGGGGATGAGGAGTATTCCATCCTTTCCAACTGTAAATGAAATAGTGTGCAAGCTTATAAATTCATGTGAGAATACCTCACAAGCTGGAGGTCGCATCCATGCCCATACCTCTATGCAGATCCAAAACGACGAAACCCCAAATGACAGTGCAATGCACATCCATCGTGAGCCAAGCCTAAGGGGAAGGCTATCACACTTTTCAACAAGCATTAAATACACCAAGCTGGAGTCCATTAACGAAACATCAAACCCACTTCCATAGTCAATATTTGTCACAAGGTATTGATTATCACCACCCTCCATACCAACACTTAAAACCTGGAACGTATGGTTTATACCATATATCATGTCACCCCAAACTCTAATGTCAAATGTTAACATATTACAAAGCTTGTACTATGATAGTATTACCATAATACTTAGTCATAGGTTGCGATAGTCCAAAGTCTAAGACCCTTGCTTAGGAATGTAGATAATGTTTAGTCCATAGGTTTAGAGCTTAGGGTTTAATACCATAGTATCAAGGTGTTTAGGCTTAAGTACCATGGCATACAAAGTATGCCATGATAATCTCTCGGACTATCAAATCCAAATCCCTGCTCTCAAACCATTAATAACCTGCCAATAAAAGAACATACGAAATGTTAAAAAAGAATACATAGTAAAAATATACATATCACGAAAAAGATATTAATGACATCTAAAATGACGAATTTAAAACCATAATGAAGAATAATCAATGTACAGGAAATTTCTTCGTAATAGATAAACTAACGATAACGACACTTACCAAGTTTTAAAACCAACTAGATAGGCAACATAATAACTAGTAGTAGGTTAGCGATGACCAAGGCTGTCAACACACTTGACATCTGATCCCATCGCAAGAAATGAACTGCGTACGCAAAAGAGAGAGGTGCCTTAGTTCGATTGAACTAAGTAAGCCTGTGTAACCAAGTAATACCTTACCTTTCAGATCGCCATGGGAGAACTAGTCCCACCACTCCACCACTTTATTGTTATCAACAAAGTTAAGTTAGTTTTTAATAAATAAACAAAGTACACATGTGCAGGAGTAAAACAATGAACTATACAATTCATTAATTCACCGACAGTAATAACTAAGATGTACAAATAGTTTAAATAACAGAATTAAGACATAAGAAGTAAACGAGCTAATAATCACTGAATGGGTAAGACATTAATAAGACAGTATGAGCAGTTTCTGAAGAGATCGAAAGTCTAAGTAGCGCATGTAATTCCGCATGAATAATAATGATCCCCTTTGGATAGTTTTACGAGCCTATACATTTTTTTTTTCGATTTTTGGGGACATTACAATCTTTCACTTGTTAAATATTTGTGAATAAGGATGGTATGGTCTCATCCCTTTCCATCTTTAGGTTGCACAACTTTTTCTTTAAATCCCTCTTTTGATTAGGGGACTTCTTCTCATAAATTTTCGTTAGTGCTTCAAAACATTCCTTTGTGGTCTTTCAGTCAGACAAAGATCAATTCCATGGATCTAAGGTTTTGCTCAACTCTTCAAGATCACATAAGATCTATTTTGGTGCACAAAACTAAGCTCCTTCATGCCCTATGCTCTAATAACAAGTGAATGTTTGAAAAAAAAATGGATATTCTTGAACTTTAAAACTTTTATCAA
This sequence comes from Pseudotsuga menziesii, assembly GCA_001517045.1. Taxonomy (NCBI): domain Eukaryota; kingdom Viridiplantae; phylum Streptophyta; class Pinopsida; order Pinales; family Pinaceae; genus Pseudotsuga; species Pseudotsuga menziesii. The sequence continues at coordinate 3,779 of LPNX010226876.1, forward strand.
TCAATTTTATCACATATGAATCTCATAAATAAATCAGCCACATAATCAACCATAAGAGATAAGATACCCTAGTAAAACCCTCCAAATATAGAGAATTAAAATCCCATCAATTCTTTGAGTATGATAGATAGATTTGTAGAGAATGGTTTACAACACATTAGCATATTTCCTGATAAGAGATATCAACTTAGCAGTAGAGAAGAGAGATCTACAAAAACTCTGTAATGAACATGCTAAGTGCCTAGAACTTTAATAACAAGTCAAAACTCATGTCAGGGAATGTTTTCCTCACACTAGTGCACACATGCACTTCAATATCGGATTTTCCTTTCAAGGGTGTAAAGTTGGTGGCTTGGATTCTTCATCATGCACAAGGATATGTTTATGTGCCATACCTTCCAATAGCTTTAACTGAATGATAATTTTCTTTGAACCGTTCATCAATACTTTAAATAAAATCCCAAACAATTAGCTAGGTGGCTAACTTAAGTGTCATGGTGTTTCACTCTTAGTGTCATCAGTGCTTCACTCTAGAGTCGTCCATGCAAATCACTTTATTTACTATTTTTATCTTTGCATGGATCACAGAGAGATTCCTTATTTAACTAATAATTCTTTATTACAACTAAGGATTTAACTCAATTCTTTACAATTTGATTTCACATGAAGGTATACATAAGCAATTCGAATCATTTCTCTTTCTCTATTCATATTTCTTTATCATTTATCATTTACTACATGGTCCACATGTGTATTATTATTTATCCATATTATCATGTCATGCTCAAGAATTATCACACATACTCATGATCATATCATATTACCTGGGATCATATAGTCATATTCTAAAGTAGATCACTCTAGGGATAGCTAATCTCTAAAGGAGACTTACAGCACTTAGTGACTATGACTAGTAATACATCACATAGTATTTCCACTTTACCAAGTAAAGTTTTCCTTAGCTCAACAAATGGGGGCCCCCCATCTGAATGAGTATCCTTTGTATGGATGACTTCATTACGATCATTGCTTGATATAACTTACAAGCCCATCTCCAGTTAAGGAGATCCATCTCATAGGATACTATCTATGAAAATCACTCACTTGATACAAAACAAGTCTAGAATTGATACAATACAAGTTTACACTCTTGATACACCACAATACTAGAGTACTAGCATCCCACCTCAACAGATGAGGATATAGATAAGGCTTCATACAACACAAGTCCCGACTTAATATAATAGAAGTTCAGAGAATGACTCCTAATATTGTACATTCAACACAATACTTCTAGGTACTCATCACTGTTATCATATTTGTAGTAATTTTTATTTATAGTTGACTTTTTCGTTATTTTGTCTTTTTAGCTCGAGGGGAATCGGTAACTTGTCAAACTTGTCTCGGCCAGGCCCAGGATCAAATCCGCTGCTGCCACTATAACCCCTAAGGTATAAACCGGTAGCCCGCAAGCCAGGATATACCAGAAACTTGTGACTCAACAAGGACCGAGACGTCCCGACTCCAATCTCGACAAGGGGCGGTAGTCTATCCAGAGGGCGCCTATCCTTTGAGCCTTATCACAGCGGGCCAATGTCTCGGTGGGAATGGATCCCTGGTCGGTTGACTTTTTCGTTATTATTGGAAACTTTCTTTTTGCGCTGGAGACATCTTCTTGGATGGAATTGGTTCAAACTCGGTCAAGCTTGCATTTTGACCTCGTGCTCAAAGGTAAGAGAGGTCGCTCTAACCGTTACCACCTTCTTTGTTTTAATATGCTTGTTATGCTCTTCTTTAGAGGTGGCAGACTAACCGACTTCGGTTACGATGTAGGTGCAAGGAATACTAAAATATTGCATGCTCGACCGAGGTGCTACTAGAACCACAACCATAGCCATGTATTTTGGTCTCCATTGACCACTCGTGGGCACTAGGGTTTGTTGCGATTTTATGGTTTTTATGAACATTGGGACGCGAGTACTCTCCAAGGTTTATTATTGGCTTGGGTATCATCCAAGTCTTAGATACTTTTTTTTCCATTTTAGCTCGTATATCTTGTTATTACATCGTATCTATTTATGCAAACAATTTGCCATTGATGCAAAGAGACTTCATCTTTTGTCAATGTATTTTTAAAAAGAACTGGGTTTTCACTTTTTTTTAAGATATATAAATATATGATTTGATGAGGATGATACAAACCCTCTACTAGTTGATATTTTTTTTTATTCTTTATATAAATAAAACTTACTTACGAGTCTGGGGACTTAGATTATGGTGCTTTTATTTATACTTACCTACGAGTCTGTGGACTTAGATTATGGTACTTGTAAAATAGTTTGGCTTGGAATTCTACGTAATTACTTAGCTGATTGGCTAAATATATAATATAGTATTGTTTGTATGGTTTCTCCCAATGGTTCTCCCTTATCATAGATTTTATGCGGTTGGGTCTCCCATATGCTACTTCGCACAACTAATTTATTATACACTCATCTTTTGTAAGAGTTTTATAAGGTTTATATTTAAATTTCTTCATATGTATGTTGATTTTAGCATCATCTTTGTGTCTACACAATTGGTCCTTTTCTCCATGGATAACTATGGGGTTTGTATATATATTGAAAAGTATATAATAGTTATTTATCTTCAAGGATGGTTTAATTGGTAATATGTGCACACACTTTTTAAGAGAGGGAAGGTCGCAATTTCGAGCCTTGAGTCCTTTAGAGTTAGGTCTTCTCCCTAGAGTTTAATGGTTTACCACCCTTACAATTTATGAAACATGGAGAAGTATTGGTCAGTTTTCCAATCACTTATTCCCATGTGAAAGAAAATATCTATATGTCTGAGGTTATTAAATGAATTGTTTTAAAAGAATGACTTCCTTGTATAGAAATTTGTTTAAGCTCTTTTTTTGTATTTTTAATTTGTTTTATAGAAAAAAATATAGGGTTATGGTTCTATGGTTTTAGCAACTTTATTTAAATATTTTTTTGCTTAATTATATGATCATTTTATATTTACATATATAAATGTATATACTTATCCTTGTATCACTTTTATTACTAATTCAATATCTAACTATCTAAAATGTTACTAATTATAACTCTAAGCTTAGAAAATAGATTTACTCTAAGAAATAGAAAAAAAACTCATTTATATTATTATCATCAAATATTATTATTTTGATGATAACATGAACCTTTTAGTTTTCATAGCACAAGTATTTAACTTACAAATTTATACAAAAATTTAAAAACAGTAGACAAGTAAAGGAATATAACAAGTCTCTGTTATATTCCTTAACTTAAAGATGAATATCGCACAGTCTTCCATAAACATAGTAATTTTACAAATTATTGCTAACTAAAACATAGTGATCAAATGGGGGAGAATAGGTTGTATATAGTGGTCATTCAAATTTTAATACATATGTGAACTGAAATAGTTGTAAAAAAAAACACTTGCAACAACTACATTTCAACCAGTCATAAATTGAATTAAATAGTCAACCTTTTGCTCAACAAACATCCTCATCCTCTAGCATGAATTATGACACCATAAGAGATAATACCTTGCATTTCAGCTGGTACAACTCTTTTCCAAATAGAATATCTAATCCACTCAAAAGTGGAACTAGCTCCTTCTTAACTCACCAAAACTCTCAACCTAAAAAATTTCCTAACACATCAAAGTTGTTGATAGAGCAAGTTTCTCATACATATTAGGAGGCGTCTTTCCCTCACACACAAATAAATAATTGTTTTTCATAGATATTACTCAAAGCCCAACTTTCTCTCCTTGAGAATTGATTGACCTTGAACCCACTCCTAGATTTTAAAAACTTGCTTCCATAAATTTGTCTCTTGACATGTGTCATTCTCATTTCTTGAGCACTAAGTATGCGTTCCCCTTAAATAGTAAGTATGTGTTCCCCACCTATAGAGTCATATTTCATCAAGTTCCAACATGGCCATCCAAATGCCCGACATCTTATTAATACTTCAACACTGTCCCTTACATATGCCTTCTCATGATTGCAAGTGGCAAGTTATTATCTTGTACATTTCCAAAATAAATAATAAAATATTTTCCAATTAGTTTTCGAATTCAAATTTATATTTAATCAAAAAAATTTAAAGCAAAATATAAGGAAATTATAATAGGATTTTCATGATATTGTTTCATTTTATTTAGTCATCATTTTTCTTTAAGATTTTCTTATGTGATGTAAGCTAAATATATTTTATAAGTTTAACCATGGTCTTAGTGTAAAACATAGTTATTAATTTTGATTTCGAATTCACTATAATTTATATATATATAGGGTGATAAGTTTTTAATTCGAAAAATATTCATGTGTATATCTCTTTAACCAATGAAAACATGACTACCAAACCAATGCAAGTTTAATTAAATGCCTGAGAGATAATGTACAATTGGGTGATACAAATTCTCAAATACCGTGACCTAGCGCATTCTTATAACTTACCGGAATGAAGATGAAGCAAACTCAAGTGAGTGGCAGAAAGGTTTGTTTACCAACAAGAGAGAAAGGAGGCTCAAACCCTAAAGGAGGTTGAGAAATGGAAACCCTAAGAGCATCAAACCCTTAGGAGGCTTAAAATCAGAACCCCTTTCTCTCATGGTTGCAAGCATATAAGTTATATGCTTTTGAAATGTTTTAGTTTCATTTTAGCTACGTTAAATGTGTAATGTAACTTTTTTTTCTTTGTTAGAATTTTTCGTCATTTGGGGAGAGTGCATTTTAGAAATTAGTTAAAAAATTGCAACCAAAAGGCATCTAAGCCATAAAAAACACCAAGGGATCGCACTTGGTCTATGCCACACTAACCCTTAAAATGATTGGAGTTTTTGGTGTTTCCTCCTAACTACATCAACCCTAAAGGTATTGAACTCCGGCCCCCTTGCAAACGAAACCCACACCTTAACCAAGTAAGCTAGTAAAAATTGACCCATGTATAATGTAATTGAAGATATTACCTTCTCTCAATTTCCACTCTCTTCCCTTCTTCCCTTCATAGGCAAGCATTTCCTTGTTGGAGACAGGTCAGCCTCTTCGGCAGCTCAAGCCGACCATTATTTGGGAGAGATGTCATTGGCAGTCTAGATTCGTTCTGTCTTTCTTGGTTAACTCTTAAGAAATCAATCAACATTTTATCTTTAATGCACTAAAGATAACCAAATTAAACCTTCGACGAATTAATTTAAATCAAATAATTTCCCAACCGAATCCAACATTCGAATTTAGGAATTCTTTGCCATGATTCAGCAGAATTTGTTAACGAAGAGAATGTCTAGTCTCTTCAATGACTTCATTTAACTAAGAGAAACTCTAGTCTCATCAATGATTTCATTTAGTTCATATGCTTATAAGGAGGGCATGCCAATAAGATTTTAAATGGCTTTGTTTACTTTTTGTTGGACATTGGGTTCAACCTTTTCGTGAAAGTTTTATGACTTAGATTAATTGCCTTTGGAAATCCTAACTCTGGTGATTGTGGCTGAGATTAATACCTGCAGATTTTGATCTAACGACAATTATGAGTCCAACAACCTTGATGTTAAATGATTCTTAAGTGATCATGTAAAATATTTCATTATATCCAAACAATCATGCCTTAGCATCCTACCATCGAGATCCCTAGATTACGAACATATCGAGGAAAAGAAGTGAGAACTTCGAAATTTTTTCCAAAATTTAAAATACCAAATTTAAGAAGATGATGTTATTTGTTTATCCGTATGATCTCGTCTGGTGCGTCTCCATATCTCTCTGTCATTGTTGCATAGATGTAGTTGTCACATAAGCGTTGAGTTGGAAACATTATTTAGGTTTGACACTTGATGGACCAATAGGAATGAATTGCAGGACCAATTTTAAAAATCTATTAGTTGCGTGATCAAATGGAGGATGTGTAGATATATATAGCATTATGGTCAACCTTTGCGATTGCGAGAAATTTCACAAACGTGCAATGTACAAATTATTGTTGCGTTTCTCAACTGATGATGGACATGGAGATTACAGTGTAGAAAATGAAATTACCTAATTTCCATAACTACAGGGCTGTGTGTCATTTCGATTCGTGTCATGTAATAAATGGTTGAGAATTCATCGGTCTTTCTCGATATTAAATTTGTTTAGGGTTTTAAGAAACGCGATTTTAAAGCTCTATACGTCATCTCAATATTTATATATCACTATATTCCTTGGTCAAATATTGACATTAAATCCATCCAACATAAGGAAAGACTCCTCTTGCTTAGTCAAACATAAAAGATTTGTAGATTGGCTTTGGTTACTTGATTGCTATGGGTAACACTATCCACGGTTTCCACAAAGCCGTGTGGGGAGAATGAATGCAGTAAATGAGAGACAAATGGCCAGGGGAGCATAAATTCCCGGTGAGTGTTGTTGGTATGGAGAACATTGTTTCGTCTGATCTACTTTGTCACACAGCTATGATATACACGGAACTCAATTTTGAAAACTCTTTCGTCAATTTGATATTGAAATTACAAAAAGCTCAACCTCCTAATGGATGTTTATTAATGATGATTATAGTGATTAATGGATATTGACATTGATATTGAAATTACAAAAAGCTCAACCTCCTAATGGATGTTTATTAATGATGATTATAGTGATTAATGTATATTGACATTGATTTTGTTGTATGAAATTTTAAATTTTTATCTTTATTTTTGATGATGATGATGATTAACGTTTATTGAGATCAACTTTGGTTTATGAAACTTTAAAAAGGATAATACTTGGTTTACTTTAAAATTTTGTTCGTGTGCTTAAAAAGGTTGTCAAGAAGTTTTTTAAGCTTACTATAACTTTCGCAAGTTAGGAGGTTATAAATGTTTGTATTGTAAAAAACATTGTGAAACTCAGATCTAATGTGGGTGTAAGTAAGACACTCTAAAAGAAAGTGATTTTCATCCTCAATGTTCATGGACTCACACATAAGACAAACCCTTTCCGCCCATTGAGTTTTAGGAATAGACCAACGCCCTCTTTCGCTATGGACTCAGAAGACTTAGTTCTAATCTTGGCTATATTAATTTTCTTCCATGAGCTAGTCACTACCAAGAGATACTTTTGATCTTCCAAGTTATGATTAATGACCTCCTTATAGTATCTTAATTTTCTCTTAACTGCTAAATTTTCCTCACGCCATAATTTCTCTTTAAACTTAGAAGCTTTAATAATATTTTGGGCATTATCAATGTTCTGCAAAATGTCGTTTTTGTCAATGCCTCAATGGTTTAACCAAGCCATGGTATCTTTACACCAACACCGCTTGAGGTGTAGTTGGTTTTGACTTGAGTTTAAAGCAATTTCAGGAAGTTTCTCATTTATCATGTTATTTATCTTATGCTTAACATTATGTACCTATTAATAATCATGCTCTCGATAGGGGGAAGACCCACTTTTATGAGGAGAATAGGATAAGGTGTATTGTTTTTAATTTTGAGGTTATAAGTTATAAACTGCTTCTATATTTTCTCAATCTTCCCCCAATATTCTCTAGAAATGTTGCACCGACATACTTCACGGCCATACAAAATAACATGGATGACAAGAGTTTCAAAGACGAACTTATTTTTATCCCGCATAACCAGATTGGTTGATTTACAATTATTTTCAACACCAAAATAAGCTTTCCACCATCCATTAATCATTTTCTAAATGTTATAGTTTCAATTGAGCTTGTGATGAATATTAATTCCGAGATACTTGTAAGAAGTCACTTCCTCTAGATTTCTATTATCATAAATAAAAAAGGCATTGGTGTCTTTCTTAGATTTTATAATCGTGATTTTTTTCTTGTTAGTGTTAACAATCATACCTATGCTAGAGAAAAAATACCTAAGAATTCCTAATTGCTTATCGAGATCAGAATGACGTCTTGCCATAACAACAATATCCAATCAACATAAAGTAAGAGGATGATAACTATCCCAACTAAGATTGCACCGACATGAACTGCTTCTTCTAAACATTTTTCTAGCTTATCAATGTAAATGCCAAAAAGAGTAGGGGAGAGGGGGTAGCCTTGTTTAACTCCAATATTATATTTTGTATGAGTTGTCCACCCTTCGTTATTTTTAAACTTGGAAATTACATTTTTGTATAACCTTATTGCGACAGCTCTCAACTCAAAAGGAACCTTAAGCTCATCTAGCCTATTACACAGGTTATTTCTAAACATTATTGAAAGCTTTTCTAAAATCAACAAAGAAACAAAATAGTTGAAACTTATTATTACAACATTCCTCTGCAATGAGCCTAAGAGTTAATGAGGTGGTTCGTGGTTGAATGATTCCTTCTAAAACCTCTTTGGCCTTTATCCCACTTAACTTCCATTTCTAGTCATTCATTGATCTTCTTTTCTAAGATAATACCGTATAACTTTGCTAAGAGAGGACTAATCCCAATATTCCAATAATTAGAGTGGTCATTTTTATCACCACTTTTGAAAATATGAATAATGAGGCTTTGAGTCCAAGGTGTAGGAAACCATTTCTTGACCTATAGATTAAAGAGTTTGTGGATGTGCCGGATGAGGACAGGCCCTCCAATTTTTAATATTTTCGCTTGGTAGCCTTCAATGTCTTTGGTTTTTCCCATTTGCTAAGCACTTAACTCCGAAATCAATGTTATAATGAGAAAACTTCTTTCGTTGTACGAAGCTGATATCCGAGGATTCATAAAGATTTTTAAGATAGGAATTCCAATCTTTTAAAGCAATTTTATTGTATTTTTTTTTGCAAGTTAGAATTTTCCTCCATAATTTCTTAGGAGCCACCTTGGAAAAGTGTAGGATATTTTCCTACCTTTTACCTAGATAATGTCTTTTTTCTCTTAATTAAGACATTGTAGTCATTTATCTTGTCCATTTTTATTGAATCTTTCTAGTAGCTTTCTTAATTTATTTTCTCACATCTTTACACTCTTGATCATACGAAGGGTTGGTTCTATTATCGCTTGTTTTAGCCGAAACTTCAATAGAGAAGTTGTTAATGGACGAGTAGAGGGTTGCAGCAAAAGTATGGTAGATATTTTCTATATTATCCATACTAGATAAATGAAATAAATCAATTTTTATATCATGGAGAAAAAAGCGAGCTTTATTTTTATTGAAGATCGTGTGCTTTTTATACTAGATAAAGGAAACAATTTATAAATATGACAAATTTACTCATTTCATGGTATTTTAGGAATTACATAGTATTTAACTTCACTATGGAGTTACTGAGAGCTTTCTCTTATTTTTTCAACTTGATTTTCAATATTTTTGGTGTCATAAATTTGACAAATTCATTCATCCCATAGTATTTCAGGAATTATCTAGTGTTCCATTTTACTATGGAGCTAATGATAGGTTGTTGTTATTTTATGAACTTGATTTTCAACATTTTTGGTGTCATAAATATGACAAATTCATTCATCCCATGGTATTTTATGTATTATCTAGTGTTCCATTTCACTATGGTGCTAATGAGAGATTTCTCTTATTTTATGTTAATATTTCATGGTTATACAACATCTAAAAACATTTAGCATCATAACATCATAACCATATACACAAGGATCACTGAAAGAAAGACAAGAAAAGAACATATAGATTTATCCTAAGAAACCCTCATGGGGAAGAAAACCCAACAAAAATTCCTCGATATAGACTTCAACCAAGTATAGTGTAAGACCCAAAGAATAAGACTTATAAGACCCCAAGAATAATATTGGACTTCCTCCTTTATCCTAGATGGACTACTCTTTCTCTCTCTAGCGCAACTGTTGAACTATATTTCTTTTCCAAATGAGGGAGGTGTCTCTCCTATTTATATTGATTAGTTGAGAGGCCTAATAACCCAACTAGGATGAATTATTCTTGTGTCAAGGCCAACTTGCCTTGAAAGACTAAAAAATACATTCTAATATTACTTTTGCGGTTACTACTGGGCCGACTTACAACGGAGGTTTTGCGTCAAGCCTTTACATGACCAATTACATTGATGACATCCCTAATCGAAGGAAAAACATCTCCATAAGGGGTAATAAAACAATAATAATACAAAATAGAATATCTTCCACAGTTACATTTATTTAACACTCCCTCTTAACAAGGAGAGTATTCTATAACACAACAATACATATGTACAACTAATTGGTAAGTCTATATGTCGTAGGAAGTTTTAACAACTATATCATCATTATCATTATCTATGGAATATCGCCATCATGGAACATCACATCTCGATTATCACATCATGCACATCATACCTAGACACATCATCACATCATCACATCATCGCATCATGCATCGTCACAAACATCACATATCATCACATCATCGCAAGCATCACATCTCATCACATCATCACGAGCATGACATCTCGTCGCATCATCACAAGCGTCACATCTCAAGCATCACATCACATCACCTACAATAAACACAACATTGCAACTTAATGTGAAATCATCCACATCATTAAAAGGTGTTGGATTGTCCACAAATGAATGCAAGACCACAACATCCACAAATGAATGCAAGAACACAACGTCTGTAAATGAATTCTAGACCAAGACATCCGCACACTAATGTCAAGCCACACCGTCTGCAAATTAATACCATACCACAACGTCCACAAATGAATTTCAGACCATGTCTGCAAATGAATAACATACCACAATGTCCACAAATGAATATAGGACCACATCTCGTTCGGATATTCCTATTTAAAGATACAATCAACCTTCTTGGGATCTTCCTTGTGAGGTTACCACCAACCATGTTGGTATCTACCCTTAGTGATACGACCAGTCATACTGGGTTCTACCCTCGATGATGTCACCAACCATATTGGCATCTACCCATGAAGATATGACTAGGATCTCTATACAATGACCAAATCATTGGGGCTCATTATTCTTTTCTTATATACCCACAACTTGTTCCTCTATAAGAACATACTAGAGATTCACAGCTGCTCTCTTCACCATATCCCATACTTTATGAAAATACAGGTTCTTTACAACTCTGGTTATCACAATAAATATCAGTTGCATCTATCTCAACATCAAACGATCATGTCAATAGTTTTCAAATCCATATTGCTTTGCTACAGGCTGAACATGTTGCAATGTACTCAGCCTCTTTCTTCTAAGCCATGATATCACTTCCTCTTTGTATCTACAATGAGTTCATCATGTCAAGTCAATGACATATCTCATTCTTCTGCATTCAACCTTAAAGTAAAGTTTGGAACCCACTTTAATCATGGTAAATCCTAAGTCCATCATGAAGCTATCCATCTTGTTGTACCATGTCGAACTCAAAGATCTTCTGCAGTCACTCCCTCTGAAGTGGAGCATCATCCTCCCTCTGCATTTTTTACTCTATGTATTGAAACATTATATACTAGAGTTACAGGTAGCATCCTCTGCTACTGATCTTCTATGTATCCAATCTCAGGTGACAGGATACCAAGATCCTTTATCTTTAACTTTGTTGACAAGTTCCTCTTGCACCCATCCATGATATTTTTGTCCTCTATAGGATTCCATATTCAACTTTGTAGAAAAGGTTAATATCTTCATCACTCTAGGTTATCTTCAAGCTCATCATGTAGCTAGATGTGCTTCTCCATGGGTTCCTTCTGAGCTCGCAAAAATACTTTTGTGCACATGTGGTTCTCTTCTTGATAAACACTTTTACTTCACTAGAGAGGTGTGTCTAGTTAATGCAGTATGTCATGCCATAGTCTAATCCCTCTTTCTAAGAGAAACCATGAACCTTGCTTTGTATCCCTTGATGCTTTGTATCCCTTGATGTTTTCATCTGTTGCATACTTAATCTTGTAGCTCCACATGGAATAGAATAGGGAATTCCCTTGATGTCTCACAACTCCATCCTAGACATCATTCCCCATAATCAACTAGTACCATTTCTCTTTGGATACTTCTTCATAGATGGAAGGATCTGCACCAATGATGTCACTCAATTGTTCCACATAACTAGAGTGTATATGATGCCTCATACTTTCATTAGAAGTACCATCATACTTTTCTTCATTTCTTGAGGTGGATCTACCTCTCTCTTTAGGTCAAATCATGAGACTTATATTCTTCTTAAGATCTTTCTTTCATCACGGTGTCTCTGACCCTAGGAGTTCTAGGTTCATCTTCATGTATGTTTATTGGAGTGAATCTTCTAACTGAACTATCATCACTTGTTATTCGGGACAAGTCTCATCATTCTTTTCTTGTAGGTGATTGTTCATGATCTTTCCTACAATTCAAATAAATCAGTTGCATAGTTAGAAACATTTCATAATATTCAAGACGTATTCATAATGAAACATTCTTATGCATAAAGATATAATCATGCAACTATTTTATCCAATACAACACTAATCCATATCCTATATACACGCGGAATATTTCTAGATTCCTTCCATATTTACCATAACATTATTGAAATTGTGCACTAATCCCAATATGTCAGCAAAGAGGTTTCATTCTAGATAAGTAGAAATGCAATGTTGTATAGCACCATAGGCCACTTACCCATCACATGCATATTAGTAGTATAATGTCCAATAATGCAAACATTCTATCATGCATAATACATTTCTTTGAACATAGATAGGAACACAACTAAACAATGTTATTTAAGCAACTAAGTATATAGTAAATTACAATTGAAATACATATATTTTTTTGTTTGGTAGACTCCTTCTTGATCCTTATGTCCTTGAAAGAATAACTGGAGCCTTTTACTTCATCATATGATTCTAGGAACCTGTCTTTGTTTGTTTGGTGGGTGGACTTCTTCTTGATCCTTATGTCCTTGCAAGAATAACTAGAGCCTTATACTTTTGATTTTGGGAACCCGTGTACTAGTTCTGAGTGTCACTAATTGCATTTCTTCTTATCTAATGCCAAAATGCATAATGTATGATATTTTTCTTCACTAGTAGAGTTCATATTCCTCATTACTTGAGGAATATTCCTTTTCTTCTCTGAAACTTTTATTAGTTGGTTCATCACCTTCAGTGGTGTGAGAATGATGTTGTTTCTTATTGAAGGAGACTCTATTTCTGGTACAATCTCTGGAGTAGATTCCCTTCTCATCACCACTATAGCATCAAGTGTTGGAAGGGTCTCTTCTGAATTCATTTTGTCTTATGTTGTCATCATGGTACTCCTTCGTTCTTTGATTTCTTCTTGGACTAAACTGTGAGAGCTTGAACTTTAGTTGCTCCCATCTTCTCTTGTTATGAGTCAAGCTTCTTCTTGTGTGCATTCTTCTCATAATCTACTGAAAGATATCAAATTCCTTCTTGCACATATTCCTTGAATGAATGAATCCCATCATATTTGGATTCCATTCAGGGTGGTCATAACAATGTCTCCTTCTTCCAAAGTCTCTTTGACTACTTTACGTTGTTCCTTGATTTTAACAACCCTTGTGAAGTGATACTGCATGGTCTCTGAGCTATGTATTTTCACATTCTTCAGTTGGTTCCTCAATGCCATCTTTTTGTTTATATTATTTCCTTCATAGAAGCTGGTCATTTTATTTCCTTGGGATTCTACAAGGATGATACATGTGAGATCCAATGGAGACAGAAATAATCATCTTGGATTTGACTAAGTCCTTCTTGTGCATTGTCTTCATCTCCCTCTAGATCTACAAATTCTTCTTTGGCATAGTTCTCCAATTCATGCTTCTTCAAGTATGAGAATCACTCTATACTTCCATGATCAGGAGTTCTCGAATCCTTCAAGTTTTTCCTCAAGCTTGGTACTATTTGTCATCATGATAAAAATGGAAATAGAGAGGATATAATTTCCTCACCTTGTTTATTCTATATCTCCGACATTCCTATTCCTCTAGGTTTGAAAATTTGTTTTGACATAGCTTGATCTGTCTTATTTCCAACCCTATAGGTTATTGCATAATTAGATTCTCCAAGTGGGACTTATTTGAATTTTCCCAAGGTGGCATTTTAAGGACTATTCATCATAGCGAACTTATATGAATTTACACATGTCACTGTTTCACTTTCAGGGTCTAAAACTATTACAAAAGAAACTACAGTATGTTCCATATGTGTCTTGCAAAATTTTATTTCGACCTTCTTATCCCAAGATATAGCAATTCTCCCTAGGTCACATGTTTATGACTGTATTCTCGAGGAGGCTAGAACCCTCATTTGGAGGAATCATATCTCCTGAAGTATAGAGAATATGAGGCTAAAAAGTGCGCACAAGGTAAAGAGATATTTCATCTTCAACCTGTCAAAATTTCATCTCTTGATCATTCTCCAATCTCTATTTATAGTGAAAGTACCAAGATGACTAGTTTTTTATTTCTACGGTTTTAAAGAATCAAACCCTAATCTTCAATAGCTGTAGTTGTAGGAGTGTTTTGGTTGCACAAAGAAATATTTCAGGGTGGATCTGATACCATGTTAATATTTGAATGGTTATACAATATCTAAAAACATTTAGTATCATAAAATCATAACCATATACAAAAGGTTCACTAAAAGAAAGACAAGCACAACCACACAAAATAACACATAGATTATCCTAGGACACCCTCATGGGGAAGAAAACCCATAAAAAATTCCTCGATATAGACTTCAAACAAGTACAATGTAAGACCCAAATAATAAGACTTATAAGACCCAAAGAATAATATTGGATTTCCTCCTCTCTCCCATATGGTCTAATTTTTCTCTCTTTAGCGCAACTACTGATTTGTACAACTTGTCCAAATGACGGAGGCACCTCTCCTATTTATATTGATCAGTTGAGACCTAATAACCCAACTGAGCCGAGTTCTCCTTGCTTCCAGGGCCAACTTTCCTTGGAAGAATAAAAAATACATTTTGATATTTCTTTTGTGGGTACTACTGACCCAACTTAAAACAAAGGTTTTACCTCAATACTTTACATGACCAATTACATCATTGACATCCCTAATCAGAGGAACAACATCTACGAAGGGGTAATAACAATAATAATACAAAATCGAATATCTTCGGGAGTTACATTTCTTTAAAAATTTATCAACTTGATTTTCTTGGTTCACCTAATTAAAGAAAATAAATACTTTTGATTTTCTCACTTAAAATTGAGCACCTCATAATATATTACTTTTATCTTATCCTCTTGATCACACGACATCTTTAATATGACGATTTAAATGACTCCCTTTTTGGAGTATGTTAATTCCTGTAAAACCGGTTCTATAGAATATCCATGTCTATTGGATATCCTTAACAAAAATATCAAAGTACATCTGGAATATGATAAGTAAAAAAATGTTTATTTTCTTGTGGATTGGAAAAAAAATCAAGGAAACCACCTTATGAAATGTGATAAGATTGCTTTAACAAAAAAGGTAGGTGGCCAAAGAATCAAAAATATTTTGTTATTTCCAAAGGCCATGTCCATGAAAATTTCATGGAGGGATTTAAAGGGGAAATGTTTATGGAGTGAGGTAATTTGAGAAAATTACTTAAAGAAAAAAGTTTGTTTTTTATCCTTTTAGAGATCCTCCAAAAACAAAAGCAAATGTCTCGAAAAATTGAGAGGATTGGTTGAAACTATGCCATCTTTGGATAGATTAATGGCTTGGAATTTTTTTAATGGGAAGCAAACTAGACTTGGAAACTGTTTAATTATTGGTAATGAGGACTTTTATAAATTTCCTCTTCATTTAGTTGATTCTTTGCATTCTTTTGGATTTTAATTTGTTGGGTAAACCACTTATACTATGAAATGAGAATTCAACACACTTCTCTTTTTTCTCTCTCCAAATTTTGGTAGCTATTTTTACCTTCGTTTCAAAAATGGTTGATACCAGTATCACACATTTTCATTGTGAGGCATTTTTTTGGCCTTTGAATCATCTTTGCCATAAAATTATTTTACTTTCCATTTTCAAGTGTGTTTTTTAGAAATTTAACAAAATAACATACATTTAGAAGCAAGTTATAATAAAAAACATACATTTTGCAATCTTTTCAGTAAAAGAAGACATTTTAATTGAAAAAATAGACATTTTTATTGACAAAATTGTATAAAAATTGAGAAAATAAAGACATTTTAAACCATTCTCAATGGATTTTCACATATTTTTTGTATAAAAATGATATGATTTAATATTATTTTCTAAAAAGTGACGATTCACATAAATTCAAGAAAAACTACACCATATATTTGTAAATGACATATTAAAAACATTACATATAGAAATTTTATTTCTAAAATAATGTCTGAAAGTCAAAACATTACTAATATATCTTAACAAAAAATTGTCAAATTTAACATTTTCTTCAAGACATGAAACTAATAAACAATATCATGTAGGAAACATTCTTCATATAAATTGGAATTTTATGGAGCTTGGATTTCTTCACAGACATCAATATCATCTTCAATTGGGTCTTGTATGTCACTACTTTCAAATCCCTTTCCTTATATGTTAAATTTTTAATCATGACATTATAAGTCAACATCTAACTATATTTTCCTTCTCTATTTTCATTTATTAAGACAGATTCATAAGTTTCATTACTAAAGCTATAATTATTAGACTTTCTCCTATAACAACAATATATAAAAATATTAAAAACAAAACAAACAAACAAAAATAATGTTTAAAAAAAATTAAAAACAAAAGTATAAAAATGATTTTTTTAAGAATGTTTTAAAAAAAACACAAAACAAATAACAAATAAAATAAACAAAACAAAACTTTAAAACAAATAACAAATAACAAATAATATAAACACCACAAAAATTAAAAACAAATAACAAAAAAATAAAATAAACAACAACAAAAACAACAACAAAAAAATAAAATAAAATATGCAAAACATTAATAAGGTAGTGTGTAAAAGGGCTAGGGAGGGGTGGCACGATTTTGAGAATCGTGCCACTCGTCCCTATCCCTTTTCCACAACACCACCACACTTCGCCACCACTCCTCTGTAACCTTACCTCCCTACGTAACCCTACCTACTCCCCATTACCCCTTCGCACTCCACCATTCCCCCTCCCCTCCACTTGACTCCACATATCATACTGTAATATATATAGTATATTATAGTAGGTAGGCATATTATATAGTATGATGTGTGGAGTCGAGTGGAGGGGAGGGGGAAGCGTGGAGTGTGGAGGGGTAGTCGAGAGTAGGTAGGGTTACGTAGGGAGGTAGGTAAGGTAAGTTAAGGTTTGTTTTTTTTTTTTGTTTTTTTTCTACTTTGTTGTTTTTTTTAAGTTTATGTTTATATTATATTATTTTGTGTTACTTTGTTTTCTTAAAATATNTTGTTTAAAAAAATATTTTTACACTTTTTTTTCATAAAGTTTAAAAACACAAGTTTTTTAAGTAATTTTTTTTTGTTTTTTATTTACTTTCTAAAATATTTTATCATCTTTTAAAAAATGTTATTTTTAATTTTGTCCTTTTTTTAGTAAAAAAATAAAAAATTGTTATAACTTTTTGAAAAAAAAAATTTATTTAATTTTAAAAAAATAAGGCTAAAATTATATGAATCATTTGTTTTTGTATGGTGTAATATATGATTTAGTTATCAATTATGTAATAATTTCTTTGATTCTCTATGGTTAGAGTAGTGAAATTATTTTTTTGTTTCATATGCAAGTTTCAAAAAAGTTGTAATTTATATCTTGAAGAAAAAAACATTTTTTCAATTTAGTTGTTCATTTCAAAGTTTTTGTAAACAACAGTATGGGATGTTTAGGTTATGGCTCTATTTTTTACCCAAAAAAAAAAACATGTATATTGGTATCAACACTTTTCTATTTAGGGGTGTTTTTGGTGTTTTTTATGCAAAAATCATCCTTTTTATTGCTAGAGTTCTCGTTCTTATTATAAAGTTCTCGTTTAATAGTATAAGTGGTTGGTAGTTCTAAGAGAGTCTGGGAAAGACATCTAGATACAAAATACTATTTCTTGGATGAAGATATGGCTTTGTAGGGATATTTTGCTTCAGAATGGAATCATTATATAACAAGTCTCGTCCACTCTAGGGTTAGACTTTGAGAAGAGGAGGATCAAATTTTCTTGTCTTGGGATATAGCTATAGGTCAAGTTTCAACTAAGTTGGGATATGGATATATATTATCTATATTTGGGGATACAGACATAAAATAGTGATTTTCATTGTTATAGAAGTGGTGGGACTCCTCTAGAATAACTTTTCTGTTGGTTAGATATGGGGAGTAAAATTTAGACTTGGGATAATATCATTAAAAGAGGGCATGTGGGACCAAATTTATGTTATTTTTTTTTCAAAAATGAAGAATATGTTGATGATCTATTTATCTCTTGTAGGTTTTCTCAACATGTCTAGATAGAGGTCTAAAAAATCCTTCAAATGCCATTCTATTGTACAAGTCTATCCTTCAAAGAATTATTTCATCAATGGGCATCTAATATCCTTGAAATATGATTTAGTATTTTCACTAAGTCCAAAGTTTTGATATCCTTTAATGGCGTTCCATCTAAGTTCTTTTAGAGGACTTGGATATCATAGGTCACAACTCTAGCTTCCTTTACTATGTCGTCCTCAATTGGATGACCTTACAAGGAAACTACAAGATTCATGATAACAGGTTTATATAATCAATTTTTATAAATTAGCATTCCTTCTGATCTTATAGAATAGACTGAATCATTTCCATTAATTTTTTTTTATAGTTGTTCTTTAACTTTTAAGCACTTTTCAACAATTTTAGCTTCTTCTTTTATTAAATCTTCAAAATTTGTCTTATAATTGATAAATGTAGTTGAACAATGAAGAATGGAATTCCTACTCAAGAATCCGCTACTTTGTTCTCCTTCCCTTTAATGTGTTTAATTTCAAAATGGCACTCACTCAAGAAGGTTAACCACGTTTCCTAGCGAGCATTTAAGATTTGTTGATCAAATAAGTATTTTAAGCTTATGTTATCCGACATTAAGGTAAATTTTCTTCCCAATAATTAATGTCTCCACATCCTTAATGCATGCATTATAGAAGCTAATTCCAAGTCATATGTTGCATAGTTTCCTTCATGTATTTTCAGTTTTCTTGACTCGTAACTTATTACATAATCCTCTTGTAGTAACAAATCACCTAATCCATATAGGAAGGCATCCGTACATACTACGAAGTCGTTGTATGGACATTTTATTCTTAGAATAGGTGTGGTGGTTAGAAAGTGTTTAAGCCTTTCAAATATTTCTTGACATTTTTTAGACCATATGAAATTAGTTAATTTCTTTTGAAGTAAATTTATTGGGTAAGAAATTTTTGAGAACCCACTCAATGAACCTACAATAGTAACCTTGGATTCCCATAAAGGATCGAGTCTGGGCTATATCTTTTGGATTTGACCAATCAATGATTTCCTTGATTTTATTTGGGTCCACCAAAATACCTTAGATATTACATGAATTGAGGTATGTAATTTTATCATGAAAGAAATCACATTTTCTAAAATTTGCATAAATTTTATGTTCTCTTAAGGTTTGCAAGACAAATTTTAAATGTTTTTAAAATGCTATTCTTTACTTTTAGTGTATATTAATATTTCATCAATAAATATTATTACAAAGTTATCTAAGTATTTGTGGACAACACTGTTCATTAAACACGTGATCGTGGTCGGGGCATTAGTCAAGGAAAATGCTACAACCAAGAACTTGTAATGCATGTACCTTGTTATGAATGCAGTTTTATGAACATCCTCATCCGTAATTCTTACTTGATGGTACCCACACCTTAAGTCAATTTTAAAGAATATTGAGTCTCTTCGTACTTGATAAAACATGTGGGTATCTATTCTTAATTGTGTACATAATCAATTCAAAGCCTTACTGTACCATATTTTTTTTAACAAACAAGACAGGTGCTCCCCATGGAAACACACTCGGTCTGATATATTCTTTATCTATTAATTCTTGTAATTTTAATTTTAATTCTACCAACTCAAGTGTGTTCATTCAATAAGGATCCTTCGAGGAGGGTACCTCCCCTGGTACCAATTCAATGGTAAATTAAATATTCCTCTTGAGAGGTAGTCCATGTTTCTCTTCTCGAGAGAGATATTTAAATTCATTTAAAAGAGTATATCCTCTATACTAAGTTTTGTTTTATTATCATTAGTTTCGGTGATGTTTACAACAAACAACCTACATCCTTTTTTAGCACACTTTTTCAATTGTAAGGAAGATATTTTTGTAGACAGAACATTCTTTGGAATCCCTCTAACCATTTTACCTTTTCAATTTTCATCAATACAATCAAAAGTTTTCTCAAAGAAATTTAGCACAACTTTATGTTTTTCTAGTCAATCCATGCGAATTAGTACATCGTATGATCTTAATGGTAAAATATTCAAATCTACTTTTGTAATCAAATTTTGCATATGAACTTCACAACTAGAAATAAAGTCAGCTACTTTTCTTTTTCTTCTTGTGGCTAATTTCCCTAACCATGACTTTTCAAAATCAATACTTTTTTTTCATTTTACACAAATATACTATCTTATGGTATATCTAACTTAGGGTAGATCCAAAATCAATTAATATAGAAATAGGTTTTTCAATGAGCTTACCATCTACCTCTATCATGGAGAGTTGATAATCTGCTTGATGATTGTCCAACGCGACACTAATCTGCGGTACATTCCAAGGAGCCTCTCCATTTGGGGTTTCTTCTCGGACTATGTGAACATTTCGATTATCCTTTTTATGAGGACAATCCCCATAGAAATGACACTCCCCACATCCGCAACACTACAAAGGTTATCTTTTTATTTCTTCTTTGTTCATATTATTAAAAAGATTATCTTTATACTCAATAGTTCTCATTGGTTGTTTATAATCTGTTTTTATTGTTTTTTTATTGTACTTAAAGGTATTTCTATGGAAACTCTTATGTTTATTAAAAGGTTTGATTTCTTTTCTCTTAAAATTACTTCCATCTCCTCTCTTGAAGTTATAAGGATTTTCATTATTACTCTTGGATTGAGCATATGTTAATTTGGCCTTCCTCATTGCTTCATACAAAGTTTTTGGTTCATCAAACTCCAATTTGTCTTTATAAAAGTTAGGTAAGCAACCTAGAAATCTATATATTTTAGGTTTTTCTTCGTTTAGGTAAGGAACAGATCTTAGCAGGGATAAGAATTTAGTATAGTAGTCATGCATAGACATGGATCCTAGTCTTATCTTATAAAAATCCTTAGATTTCCCTTCATAGTAATATTCTGAGAGGTATTCCATTTTAAATTTCTTTAAACCAGTTCGAGGTTACTTTTATATTATTATTTATTTCTGCTCTTTTTAAGTCTTGCCACCAAATCTTATCCCTTCCAACTAGATTGGCGATGTCTATTTTTTTGTTCATAGAGTTAGAGTAAGTGTACATAGTAAAGTACTTCTTCATCCTAGAGAGCCAAGCCTCAAATTCTTCTCAATTTTTTACTTCATCATCAAAGGTAGGACACTTTATTTTTTAAATTATCATGTTAGCTCATCTTTATATTTTATTGTCTTCCTATGTCTTCCCTTAGAGCTATCACTAGAATATTCTGATTCACTAGATAGAGGGACACTTAGAAGATGAGTTTTCTTGTTTACGTTTCTTTTTAATATTATCATTAGTTATCTCATTCAGTTTAAAGTTCAAAAGTTCTTTTTATAAGTTCCTGAATATTTGTAGGATCTCCTAAAGTTTAGTAAAAAAAAATCTTCAATTTAAAACAAATTTAGTTTCCCCAAAATGTAATTGGACACCATAAATCCAAATGTCGTCTATAGGACTTTGTGATGTGCCCAAATTACTAGAAGAATATTTTTTTTTCTTTGTCCAAAAAACTTTCCCTGCTACATTATTTGAAATACAACTTCAATGCCTCATTCTTGTTTCATACTTGCAAATAAACAATTATCAAATCCTTTTATGTGATTCACTAATAGGTGCTAACTCTCTTATAGTCATATACTTTTAAATGAAGTTTATATTTCAATCTAATACTAAAAAAATCATCATTACTCATATACCATCCAATTTGTGAAATAGTATTTACTTTGTAACACGTTGACTTCCATTTCACAACACTCGATTTCAAAACAAATGCATTCAATGGATTTAACATAGTTATGCACAAAAGTAACTTAAATATGATGGTTAATATGAAGGGTTATGACCTATTCCTTTCTTAATTCAAACGAATTAATATATCAACAACCTCGTAAGAAATAAGTATATTAGCACTTTCATAGTTAGTTAATGAAGTAAAAAAAAAATAACATTTCATTTATCTAATAACCTAATCTACTTGTTAAGTGTGTCAAAGAGCAGTTAGGTTTTATCTTTGTTGTTATGGTTGTGTTAATGGGAAGCTACACAACCAGCTATCTATTTCAATTTTTGGAGGAAGCCATTGGCAGCAGATTGAAAGGTTTTTATCTTTGTTATATGGGAAGCGACCCCATGAGCTATCTATTCAATATTTGCAGGATGGCATTTCCTGGAGATTGAACGGTGAGATTTGCCTATATGACAATCGGTCCAGGTATTTTTTTTATCTTTGTTGTTATGGTTGTCTTAATGAGATGCGACCTCTGCAAGCCGAGGATCAACTCTCCATCGGTTATTTTAATGTTATTTTCTTTTCGGGTAGAATTTATATTTTGAAATGGGTAATCTGTAAATTATCGTTGTTTGAAAATAGTATAAATATCGTTGTTAATCAATTCAGAACAATTGGTACTTCATAGAAGGCCTCCCCATTGGAAAATCGGCTAGACTGCCCATTGTTGATTCAAGGCTTATCAATTTTTCTGTCTATATCAATGGAGACTCATTTTGCCAAGCAATGTTCCTGTCATGTCTCAAGAATATGATCGTGAAGTTGAGCTATAGAAATATATCTGTAATTAATGTTTTTCTCTTTCAAGTATTGTTCTACAGCGTCAAGAACATGACCGGGAAAGCTACGCAAGTAATGATTTAAATAGGCGGATCAGTAGCTTTACCTGATTGAATAAGTAATTTCTGCATATAGCAGAGATAAGCTTCGGCTTGGGAGATATTACAGAGCCGAGCTGACATAAATAGTGAAGCTAAATGCTCTGTATCATCTAGTTGATCTTCACCATGAAACTGTTTTCCAAGAGCCTTTAAAATTTGTTGGTCAGCATCATTTGCTAACAACATCTCATTTCTTGCCTCACCAGGGAGGAAACGCCACCAGTCAGATGCAAGACCAGAGAGTCTCGCGATGATTAGGCTTCCTAAGTATTGGCCTGTCAAAGAAGAATTATTTGTCCTCTGTGCAATTGTCCAATGAAATAATAAAGTAATTGCAGTCTTTATTTATTCTCTTGTTTGGCATTGGATGTTCAAGACTGGATGTTCTGGCATCTCAGATATAATGTTACTAACTGAATTAATACCAAAACTTGTGGTAAACTGCGGAGTAGTTGATGCAGAAGGCATAGAGGTATCATTCAGAGCTGAGGAGTGGAGAAAGTTAGATGCTTCAGTTTTGATTGGCTATGCTGACATCATTTGGAGATATTTGGGCTCAAGGGCAGGTTTACAGGATTTAAAGAATCCTATCCAGTCTTGGACTTCTTCTAAGTCCACTTCAATGTGACCAAAGTCAAACTCTGGTCTATCATCTTCTGACTCTGCACTGAACATTCCGAAAGAGAAACTTCTTTCCAGTTTAGGTTCGGCAGGCTTCTTCTCATATCCTTTAGTGGCTAATGCAAAAGCCATAGGACTTACCTTGGGAACTCAGATTTTAAGATTATTCGTCTAAACTATGAGTTCTTCAATTCTCTCCAATCTTTTTTCTATTTTGACTGCAGCTTGAGAGACAACAGTCTTAATTTCCTCCGAATCAGATAAAAGATGGTTAAGAAGGTCCATCTTCGTTTCTAGGAGGGAGACCTTATCTTTCTCATCAAGGATACTACCTTTGATTTGCAGCAAATCTAGAGCCATGTCATCTAGATTTTGAGCCGTAAGCTTGTGCTGCAGATTTCCTCAATTTGCAAGTTTAATTTCATCTGAGGTAGACTCATCTACTCCAGCAGATTTATGAGGGAGAAATTCTTTTTTAGTATTCCCATCAACGGAGTACTGTCTAAAAGGTGCATCAGGAAAATTCCTTCCTGGATGGAAATATTTTCTTCCTTGAATGGTTGTTTCTATGGCATTATTTTGTCTAGGGAGATAAAACATTCCTAGACTTGGTCTCTGTTTTTGGTGTTGTATTTTTTGGAGAGTCTTTCTACAGGATGGACAGTTTTGGTGCTGTCCTTTGTGTTCATTGGTATTTAAACCTGTGAAAGAGGTAGTCTCTGGAAGAGAAATAGAAGGAGTTCTTTGTATGGTTCTTCTATTTTCAGACTAACTAGAAGAAACAGAGGAAGAACGTGGAAGAAGAGAGAAAGCAGGGGCAGGTGTCGAATCCGGTTCAATGTATCTGAAAGAACTAGTTTGGCTGTTGAATTTGAGACGCCGAGTAGTTAAGGCACTTCGTGTGGCATCTATATTTCTAAGCTCATTGTATCTTATCTCCCAATTCTGGGGGTACTTAATTCCGGTCCAGTAAAAGGTAACTTGCTAGGCTTGCTTAGATTTATTTTGTTCCCCCACGCTCAGCAGGTGTGAACTCTGATGAACATGAGAATGTAGAGGAGGGATGGTATCATTACCAAACCAGACGCAAACTAAACTTTTAAGCTGGATAATTTTTGAACCAGTCTTCATGGAAAATCTGTGCGGTAAAATATAAGCCTTAAGCAAATCATAGATGTGCGGATCATCAAGGCTAACACTGTATTTGGGGAAAATGGTGCCAAAGGCGGGACCATCATGGAGAGGGGCTGTAAAGCCACCAATGATGGCATATGCAAACTAAGTATGATGTGTATCTACAGCTACACACAAGGAGGATACTAAAAGGTACGAGCGAACTAAGGGACCAAGGCCGAGTTTGATAGCCCCAAGATGGGCATATTTATATCCTTGTTTCTTAGCCCAATCAATTTGTCTTTTTTCTAATAAATTAATATGGACTGGCTCTTCTGAGTCAGTGAACGAAACATCAACAGAAGAGACTTTAATATGTGTGCAAGCGATATATTCCCAGAAGGATAATTTATAAACGTCTTTGGGCAAAATTGCAGGAAGTTGCCATTCGGAAGAAGGATTTGTATTATCAATGTGAATAATAGATGAAGAATGATCAGAGGAAGAACATTCTGCGAAGGAAGAGCGTTTCTCTGCGAGAGATACTTCACCATTGTCATTTTGCTGACAGTCTAGTAAGGTATGAGAAGCAATATCCATCGAAGGATCCATTGTAAGAAAGTTCAGACTCACTTTTGGTCAAACTAAAATGGGATTTATGGCACCTAACTCCAACGGCTGTTACCCTAACAATGACCACTTAGAAACCCTCAGGATTATCTTCGATTACTCAGCAAACCATTTCCACTTGCCTACGGGGACATTACTTTACTAGAACAAAAATTACCAGAAAATAATAATAGTGAATATTTATGCAAGAAACTTATAGGTTAAAATTAAGAAGAATAAACTAATGCTCGCTCTGATACCAACTTATACCAGCAATCGTTCATCAGTGCAAATCCACATCCAAATCCTTCATATTCTTCATTTATGCAATTCCAGCTTAAAATGATTACAGACTGTATTTACTATATTTTACAGACTCTGATATGCAGATCGCCTTCGGACTACGAAGGTCATCATTGCTGACGCATATAGTTCCTAATCAAAGCTTTTGATGCGATCTTTTAGCTCATGGCCAAGTCGCAGAGCATACGCTTTGTTACAGACGCAGACTTAAGATACTTTAGACCTTTCTGATGCAGTGTTCTAGCTGAATGCCAACCTGCAGAGCATACTTGTCTGATTACAGACTACTTTACTAGAGTTTCTAGTGCATTCTTATAGCGCAAAGCCAAGACGCAGAGCATAATCCTCATACAGACTCTAGACTTTTGTGCAGAGTGGACTACTTGCTCAATACACAAACTTGACTTGCAGACTCTAGACTTACAGAGCAGACTACTTGCTCAATGCAAAAAACTCCCCTCTAAAATGAGGCTCGAGGCCTTTATTTATACAAATTCAAACCGGTGACCCGGTGAGCGAGGACTGACATTCCCAGGTTAGTCGGGTAGATCCGGTAATAAAACTGACATCTACAGGTCAAAACCGAATCATTCGAGGCGATAAGTGGGGACTACCATTTGTCGTTATCTCATCCCTTAACTAGCCAGCGGCATTACGGGGACCCGGAATCTTCTTTTCTGACAGACTGAATTCAATAGAATTTACACCGTGGAGCAAAGCTGGCCCATGACAGCAATCATCCTAACTATTAAAAGGTGGAGCTTTAATCCGGCCCATGACGGAAACAATGTAGGACAGAGCTGGCCTACTCAGCCTTTGGATATGGCCCACCACTGTTTCCTTTTAATCATAGCCATCACGTCCTTGGAAACAGCCACATTCTCTGTAGCCATCAATATCAAGTCCGCCACATGTACACCCGAGGATTTCATCCCCATCAGAATCATAATAAAATTGGGAATCTTCCATGTAAGGTGGTTGTTCGACAAATTCCGGTGGATTATAGAGCTGATCTCCGAAGAAACGCTCTATGTTAGAGCCATGAAATAAGGGATTTGAGTCATACAAATATTCACTTCTAAAATGAGATTCAACTTAGTAATTTAGTGGCACCTGACGAGTTATAATTTTAGAGTGTTTATCCTTACCCTTTTCATCCTTCATGATAAACTTTTGAGTTACATAGATTTCATGGTCGAGGGGTTTATAGGATCCACCTTCATGAATGAGCAGGAATTTAAACCACTGATGGTTATGATCTGCTATTTGCATATCTGCTTCCATATGTGCTATAAAGTTAGCACGTCTGTTATCCCAGTCTACTCTTGGACAGAAGTGATCCAGGAGTATCTTAGTCCAACCAGTCCATGATTTATTTCGCAAGTTTGAAGGATCGGCACAAATGACTATCTTCCCTTCTTCTCTGCAAAATTGTAGGATGAGGCTGTAATTGTGCTAGGAGAGTCTTCCTTCGCCAATATCAACATACCAAACTTCTCCTTCTTTCTCTCGATTACAGTCGATCCAGACATCTCTATCCTTGATGAGCTTTTCTTTGGCATTCTGAAAACTAAGGAAAGCACCTTTTTTCCATCTCTTTAAAATATCCAACTTTAAGGGAGATGATTGAATTCGCTGAATAGTGCAGATTTCGAGAAACCTTTCGGCTTAATCTCTTGGGGTTTCTTCAAGTAGCTTAAACCTTACTTTTTCTGGTAAAACATTTTCCCATGGATAAAGGTATAATCCACCTTGGGGTGTAGGGATGATGGAAGTTATTGGGTGGTTAGCTGGGGCTTTGCTGTTGCGTGTTCTGGAGCTAGAACTGGAAGCTCCTGATGAAAACATATTTAAAGCAGGAGGCTATTGCTGAGTTGATTCTCTGGTTAACATATCAGCCAAACACTTAAGATATCCAGGTTTATAAACAATCTCATAATCAAAATTACTAAGCCATAAAAACCATTTTAATATTCTACTGTTGTTTTCTGCCATTAAACTTTCATTCTTCAGAATATCAAGCATGATCTTAAGGTCTGTTCTAATAATAAATTTTACAGGCTTTAAGAATAGACGAAAATGTTGAACTGTCTTCTTGACAGCCAAAATTTCTTTGTGGCTGGATGGATAATTCAGCTCCGCTGCTTTAAAGGATCCAAATCCGTAACCACAGATGTGTTCTCTGCCATTTATAGCTTCAAGTAATACTCCTCCCCATGTTTGAGAAGAAGCATCTCTTTCAATTATCAAGCTACCAGTTCCAGTTGGTAGAGACAGAGGAGGCAGATCCATAATTTTTTTCTTTATCTTCTGGACTCCTTCAGACATAGCTGTTGACCATTTGGGCATTCTCTTCTTTAGCCTTTGCTGCAAAATAAAAATGTCAGCTGCTTGGCCTTTATAAAAAGGCCTGATATAATTCAGAGATCCAAGGAATCTCTGCAACTTGGTTTTTTCCAATATCTCATTAGGAAAATGATTGAAACATTGCAGAACATGTTCTTGGAGGATAACTTGGCCCTTTTGTATTTTGAATCCAAGAAACTCAATTTCTGTTTTTCCTATTTCCATCTTTGGCTCGGATAGAACCAACCCATGTTTGAAGACTAACTCATAAAACTTCTGCAAGTGCTTCTGGTGTTCTTGCAGGGTCTTAGAACAGATGAGTATGTGGTCAATGAAAACTAATGCCCAACTGAAATCATGGAAAATGTCCTCCATTCGTTTCTGAAATTCAGAGGGTGCATTATTAATCACAAAAGGTAGTACTTTCCACTGATATTGGCCATAAGGTACTACAAATGCTGTCTTAAAACGATCTTCAGGTATTATGCCAATCTGATAAAATCTTGATTTAAAATCAAATTTATAAATATTGTGCAACCTGTAATTCTTTGTAACAGGTTGGCTTTATCTCTCACAGGATACCTTACCTTTTGCAAAGCTGCGTTAAGCGGCTTATAATTTACAACCAATCTAGGTTTTCCTCTGTGTTTGTTGACCACAAAGGCCCAGCATGCCTAAGGGCTTTTTGAAGCTTCTATTAAGCCTTTTGCTAACATTTCTTTTATCTCTGAGTCACAAAACTCTCTCTCTGTAGGCGACATTAGTGCCGCTGAGGCTTTCATAGGTTTTATACGTTGGAGAGGGTCACACGGGAGAGAAACGAAATACTTATCCCTAGTCCAGAATGCATTAGGACTATCTGAGCAGCAATCCTTTCTTAACTTCTCAGAAATATCTTTCAATGTTTTTTCTCCATGAACATCTGAGAAGACCTTACTTCGCTCCATCTTCATAAGCTGAGCTCTGTTAGGAATATGGACACGCTTTGACTCAGCTATTTTTCATTTAGGGATAGACCTGAAAGATATAGGTAAGGAAATAGATTGTCTATTCAAGACGCAGGTAAAGATCATCTTTTTGTGATTGACAAAGTAAGGGCTTACTCTATGAAGAAAGTCTGCTCCTAGGACACAGTCTTCACTTAGGTCATCCATTCTATAAACTGTTAGTTTATCTGGTATGCCATTGAAATTTACAGGGAATAGTTCAGCTTTAGCTTGGAGTGGAACTGGGGTTCCATTTATTGCTGTTCCACCATCAGTAGTGTTTTTCTCATAAAAGGATGGTAAAAAGAGGGAGGACCTCCATTTCCAGTTATTTAAATAATTGTTCATCTCTCTTTCTCTTTCCTGGAGGACGACTCCTTGTTTTACCTCAGTGTTTGCACTACAAACAGTCTAACAGTTTCGAAGAATGCAACTCTTATGGATTAAGTGACTCCATTTTATTATTTACCTTTTTAACGTGTAGAAGAAAGTCACTCATTCACGCTATTGTTTTATATATATCTTGGTTACTGTCGACTTGGAAGGGAAATATTATTCTTGCAACGACATATTGGTCTCTATTTCGTTTCTTTTATAGTTTTCTGATTGAAAGAAAAACTCTACAAAGAGCTAACAATATTTATTTAATCTTCAAGTGTTAAAAATGGTGAAATATGGTGAGTATTCCAAGTGTTAAAAGATGGTGACTAGACTCTCTTGAAATAGAGTATAGATCCAAGATCCAGTTAGCTGAGTTGTTTTAGATCGAACCGTGAATAAATAGCTCTTACAGTTCCAAGACCTCTATTTGAAAAGAATGGACTCCAGATTTTGTTTTGTTTTTTTAAATAATCGATAGCTTAGAAACATGGGTATTTCCTCTGAGATATTTAACCCATATAATAAATGTTGTTGTATTTGGATTTCCCCTTGCTCTTATATTGCACGCTTGGGACACTAAAGGGCCAAAGTATATTACCATCACATAGACGTGTTCGGGTTTTTCAAGCCTTAATTATATGAGCATTAACTTGCTCCATTCTTATGTACACACGTCGAGTTTACTTTCCTATTATTTTAACCAGAACTGGGGGTTCAATTGTTAAAGCTTATGCATCTAAATCCATTGAAATCTAAGAATTACAAATATACATATATATGTTTATATACGCTTGTTTGTTGTAGAATTTAATATTTAGTTATGCATATAATTAACTTTCAGGCCAAACACTATGGCATTTACAAGAGAATTAATTTGTTTGAGAATGAGTTTCTTACTCAACGACCAAGCTTAAGTAGTTAAAGGTAAAACTGTTATTTATCCAAGTTCCGAAAGGAAGAAGAAATTTCATGTTACTTACATTTAATTACTATTTACAAAAGTGAAATTATAACTTACTTAAGAGCTAGCTGAATGGAAAGGCTAATTGTTGGAATTGTTAATGAAATGCTTAACTTCAAATATGATAACAAAAGTTAAGATTAACATTTAATATTGTTGAAGAGTTGTGTAAGAGGTATAAGAATCCTAGTAAAATTTATATATGTAATACTTTGGTTGAATGGGCTGAAGCACTTATATTGGTGTTTTTCTTGTATTTGTATTTGCACCTCATGTATTCAGTAAAATTTATATATGTAATATTTTGGTTGAATGAGGTGAATCACTTATATTGGTGTTCTTCTTATATTTGTATTTGCACCTCATGTATTCATATGATCTTTGTTTAAGCAATATTAGTTGATTTTGATATTGAATAATATTATGGTTGATGTCAACCTAATGACATGTTTTCATGTTAACAGTAATTATTATATTAAAATAACCAAGTTATTTCTAAAGATGTTTAGGTTACACCCTGAAACTAAATTATAATAGAGATACCACTATATGTCTTGGGTGAAATAATTTATAATGTACCAGTGAAAGTGTGATGTATTACATCATTATATAATAATATTCTATTATCATTGGGACTAACATTTGTGATTGAAACTAGTTATAAAAATAAAAAATTTAAAAAGGTAAAGCAGAAATACATATATCAATTTCCAAACAAGTGTTAATATTATGTGGTTAAACAAAGAGTCTTCATGGGGATCTCTTGAAATATAGGTTGTCTAAGCGTGAAGATAGTTGAAAAGTGCATGAGGAAAGTTAAACAGACGATCCCGTGATAATTTATAAGAGTATTGCTTTTATTTCTGGTTTAAATCAGCGATACTTTTACAATCGTTGCTACCTAAAAAAATTATTTTTGTATACTGACTTGTTCCAAGATCAAATATTTACTAGACATGTTCTCTATAATCGTTACATAAGATTTTAACATTATACATGTTCTCTATAATCGTTACATAAGATTTTAACATTTAACCCTGGAGATTGATACCATTGTAGTTCAGTTCAATATAAATATCGACAAGAAAAGATTGATAAAAAAGAAAGTAGGAAATAGTTTGTAATCCTTTAAAACTACACAGGTCCCGTGCTTTTCAAAGTGGATCTTAACCTCTTGGTGATTGCAGGTTTTACCAAAAATCTTGGCAGAGAAGGATAATCCGAAAGCAGAGAGATAATGTTGTTAGGGGTCCATTTGATAAGCGATTTCAAGATTTGACAGAAAAGAAAAACAATCATTGATTGTTGTTATTCCGGAATGGATTCGATTTCCATAAAATCTAAGTTTCAACTCATAAGATAATTACTTAAAACAGTTTGTAGAGAGCCTACAATAATATAGCCTTAGGATTTGAAGGGTATTTCACGATTGCGTTTTCTTTTTAATAAAAGGCTCTGCGATTTTTAACCTAATCCAAGTGATCGAACCTATAAAACGAATAACACATAGAAGGAATAAATCTTCGGTTCACTAGATGTCGAATTCAGATTTCATTATTCAATCTTTATGATTGTGGACATTTATGTGCAAATTCTATTTTATTCAAAATAAAACCGAAGGCATGACAATGTAATGTTAATTCCAAGACCTATTCCATTAAGATCCTATCAACAGGTAAAAATCACTTACTTGATGGGGAGAATTAGCTTCTCCCAACGGTAAGAGAAAGCCATTCCGTTGTTTGCTTCACTCCACCTTCGAGTTCAATCATTACCATGCACTAGAATGCAAGCAATTACTTTCTGGAGGCACTCTCTTCCACACTCCCAATCCTTAACAAGTAGATGGACTTATGAAAAGAGAGAACATTTAACTACTTCTATGCACAACATGGCATCCTATGCTATTTCAGTGCACTCTTATATAGTTTTTCTGGGTCTTATACAAAGTGTCACTTTGAGTTTTTGAGTTTTTAAAATAACTTTTTACATAAAAATAATTGTCAAAAATATTTAAATAAAAAATAATAATATCATGGACTATTTGTTGAAGAATGTAATCTCACTGTTGGTTAGTTAGTCACTTAGGTGACCCATGGTATTTGTTCACCTATGGTATTCACTCATAGTATTGTTATTTTGTATTTCTTATTTATGCTTAATCTAATAATGAGAAAGCATTCAATCTGCTAGCTTTTTTTCTTTATTAGCTATAAGATCTTATGACCTGATCCTTGCTTCTGTGGGTAACCCTTTTCACAGAGTGGAAAGCAGAAAGCACGTACAGTAAGAAACAATAGTGTAAACCTAAACCAAACGGGTGATTGACAGTATGAATTGTGGAAAAAACGTGGAGGTGAGTACACCGCCAATATTCTTGATCCACTGTTTGAAATTCCCAGGAAGCAGGGTGCTATGTCTGGAAGCACAAATCCGTAAAAAATTTCGACGTTGATCTGCACGTTCATTAAAAGTTCGATCTGCACTAACGACCACCCCAAATTGCCCAAGTGTTGTCTTGAGGATTGGTATTGTGACTAACCGTGAAAGGTTGTCGAGATAAACAATGCATTTAATTTCTCTTCAAATTCAGCATACTCTCTTTGTTTTCTAGTGGTTGAAGAGCGTTCCATAATTACTTAGCAAAAGAAAGTGAGAAAGACACTAATTATCCCTCGATTGCGAACTTCAAAGCTCAGATATTGTTGTAACTTGTCATTCTAATTCAGCGTCTTGAGCTGACTGAAAACACAACGGCATTTCAAAATAATTATTCACTGGATAATCGAGGGCAGATTTACTCCACCGCATTTTTATCATCCGGGAACGAGGTTACCAAATAGGGAAACCGCACCTTTCACACAGTGAGCGTGGTGCCACCGCCTACTGTGCAGAGCCACTGTGTGGTACCACCACTCTGCTCAAATTGGGAAAGCATGGTGAACCTTCGTCACTTACACCAATTCTTGGCACCGCGCCCCCTCACCGCCCTTTGTCATTGCACAAGAAGCGGTGCTCGATTTTTGTTAGCAGTATACAAGCTTGACATAATGAGGAGTGTTATGCCATACTACAACAATTGAACACCTACATAAGTACCCAAGGATTATTTGGCTATGTCCAAGGATTATTTGGCTATGCCCATCTATTAAGAGATCGAGAGAAATTGATTGATCTCCAGTGATGGGTTCTTTGCCCAAAGCATCCGAGCTACGAGCATAGGCAAAGGTGGCTAAGGCAGTCGCAGGAGAAGCTCTCTTGTATGCCTCACTCTTCTATACATCATGAACTTCTATCTGGTGTACATACTTATCGGCTTAAAAAGGGGAATATCACTTAATCATATCATGGCTAGTACGAGCACATTGAGTCCAATCTCTGGACCTGGACCCGTTTTGACCAAGGCCAACTATGAGTTTTGGTCTTTGGACCCAATTTGACCGGGCCAATTATGAGTTTTGGTCTATCAAGATGAAGACGTTTCTCTAGCTCAATAAATATTGGGATATGGTTGAAATTGAGTTCAAAGAACGAGATACAAATTCTCTAGCAGCAATGAATAATCCCCAGAAGATTGTTGTAGAAGCTCGTCGAGACCGAGATCTCACAGCCACATGGTTGATCCAAAGTTGCATCAAGGAGTCCATTTCCAAGTGTGGAATCTTCTTGCATCGGCCTACAAGGGAACCAATTGCGTAAAAACGGTAAGACTGCAACCCCTACACCTTCAATTTAAAATTTTGAAGATGAAAGAGTTAGAAACTGTAGATGTCACATACCCCAATTTTGTAAAATAATGATAATTTTTTAATTATATTCCCGAGACATTATATTAAATTTAATGCTAAGGAGGAATTGATGACTCAGCAGAGTCAATAGAAGTGGAATGTAATTCAGAATATTTTATTATTAATAAATAAATTGTGGAGACAACAACATGGGAGAGCTGTTAAAAATAGGTTACTGGTCAAACTGGTGGATGGAACTAGGTGGAGGGCAAAAGACAAGTGGCAGCATCCTCAAACACTTCCTAAGTTGCACGTGGCAACTTCCCTATATTTGGGGTCATGATCCCCCAAGAAAGTGGGATCAGAGCAAGTGGCTCATTAAATGACAACTAACCCAAAAAGGCCTGGGCAATCTTTTAAAAGTACCCAATGAATAGAGCTGAGGCAGCTCAGATATTTTCCAGAGAAGAAACATTCAAGTGGAATGCTATTCAGGAAATTCATTGGAGAAAAAAGAGAAAATAGTAAGGAAGTTGTTCTGAGAGGAATGCTGCAGTAACTTGGTTTATTACAGCTTGTTAGCTGGGAGAACTTACTGATAAGTTCTGGATTAATACTGAGTTTGAATACTGGTATTTGACCATTGCTGCACCTAGTTCCAGCCACGGAGACCAGAGCAAGCTCGGTGGTCCTGAGGAGTCGATGTTTGAGTGATCTCCAAGAATTGATAGGGAGGAACGGCCTCCCATTGTTGTTGTTGTCCCAGTTCAAACAGGTTCTGTCACTTGACTGTCTATGCTTTAATAACTATGAATGGTTGAATGTTATGTATGTAGTTATGATGTAAATATTTTACTGGTTAGTGATGTAAATGTTTTTAGTTTATCAGTAGTAGAATCTGTTGATGAAGAATAAAGACCCACTGTGTTTTTCCACATCCGGGTTTACCAGACTGTACTCCAGCACAGGGGTAAAATTTAAATAAGGATAGCATAATGAGATTGCAGAATAGTAGATTGTTTCCTTACTTATTTTCAGAAAAGATGTTTACTCACAGTTGTATGAG
Organism: Pseudotsuga menziesii; assembly: GCA_001517045.1. Classification (NCBI taxonomy): domain Eukaryota; kingdom Viridiplantae; phylum Streptophyta; class Pinopsida; order Pinales; family Pinaceae; genus Pseudotsuga; species Pseudotsuga menziesii. Next base: position 39,005 of record LPNX010226876.1, read on the forward strand.
TTTATACTTAAAACTATTTTTCCTTGTACAGTATTTTAGTTTCAGTAATTCTATTATTGAAAAGAACAAATTAAAGAGTAGGATTAGACTGGATGTATCTACTAAAATACCTTACAGTTTCTTTCTTCCATAATAGAATGACTTCCCTATTATATGTCGAATAATAAAGTGAAGGTAGGAGTAGATATATAATAATTAAATCCTAATGTCAAACCAATCTGGTATAGATTCTATGTATGTTTGGTGATGAAATCATTTCATTATTTTCTATCTTTTAATTTGGAATGAGCTCGAACAGTTTCCAGAGTTGTTATTCTTTTCATATGAATGAATGTTAATATCTTTGCTTATAAGATAGACTCTAGAATAGAGTTAATTAAATTCTTGATATATAAATAAATATCATAATTAATAAAACAAACTAATTACAAAAGAACATAGATAGTATAGCATAAGTTACACAAGAATTAAATAACAAGTACTATTTTTCGATATACTTATAAAATAAACTAAGGATACTAATATAAAGGCTATAGTAATGAGAGAGAGATAATATAGTTATTATATTAGTAATAATGTACTTTATTTATGCAATATAGAAATATTATTACTATTAATATAAAGTAGTGTTCTTTTTACTGTAAGTATATTCAAGAACTGATTATACTGTCTGAGCTACAAGTATATTGACAGTACTTAAAATTTATTATAAAAAGAAAGACATAAAAACCCTAAATAATTAAAGGGTATAAACTATACATCAATAATTACAAATTCTTATTAACAATAAAGTCAAATTATAAACCACGTACAGAAACCCTAATAATATTATTTTAACAGTAAACAAATTAAATGCATTTTGTGCAGGAAATAAATAACAGAAATGCAGGATGCTCTTGTATCGAGCTTTTTTACATATTATAAATATAACTAGTAACCCTAACATTGCAGAAGCACATTTCAATTTAACAGTAATTTTTAAAAGAAAAAGGAACGGAGTTATTTTCTTCACTGTCTAATTAGGGTAAAAACCCTATTCATCCAGAATATACAAAAGTAATGACTGTAAAACCCAGTTCAGTAATAATAACCCACGACCATACTGAGAAATTACATATGGAGACTTAGAGCATGTTCTTTTACTTTAAAACACAGTAATATTTACAAGAACAAAATATACACTCATGGTCGAAGCCGGAGAGCCGTGGAGTAAAGCTAGGGTCTTAACAAAGCTGTGAAAAATAGCGAACAAACAACCAAAAATCATGAGGGTATTTTAGGCCGCAATAGCCAACCGTTATTACCCCATAATGGTTTGCACAAGGTGGATGAGCCATGGAAAAATCAGGGCTTACCGTGGCCTCTTATTGCCGTAGCCTCGAACTCACTGCGTAGACAGAGAAGAGAGGTAAGTGTACCTGCAAAACCATTATACAACCGGCTGTTAGTTTTATATTACAGGCAGGGAGTTATATAAACAAAAATGTGCATTATCATAGAAGAAATGAATAATATTTCTTGCCTCAGCATTTAAACGTAGTTAACCAGCAGTGCAGCGACTAACGACTAGCACGAGCAAGGAGTTTGTCATTCAGCTGCAGAAGGAAACGACGTTACAATACTTCATCAAACACTCACAGCAGAGCACCCCCAGCTATTCGACGGATAGGGTAAAACCCTAAATCCGTGATGTTATTTCTTTCCAAGTAACACACAGTATACAGTGCAACTCAAGCCATGATAATCTGAAAAGAGGAACCACATCCGTAGTGGTAAACTGAAGGAGAAGGGTGAGGACTGATACAGTCAAGGGTTTGAAGTTTAAGCTGTGGAGGCAGCGAAAAACTAAAAGGAGAATGGGTAATGCTTGGCATAGAGAAACACTATGAAACGGCCTTCACTTTGGTACATTTGCACAAGCGAACCAGGGAGTAATAAGCCGAAGAAAATCACAGCACTACACAAGCGATAGAGCAGCCAGCTCTTTCGCAGAAAGTGGATGAGTGCCCGAAGGCGAGGGAAGACAATGAGCTAGGTTTAGAAATGATTCTTTTAAATCCCATGATGCTTGGCTCACACGAAGCCACGTCACCATGCAAATAATTTGCCACGGTGGGTTTCCTTTCTATAGTTTCAATGTGCTATTCACGAGGATCCAGTGTTGACAATCATTTGGCTGTCTTGAAGGTATACCTTAGTCCTGATCGAGTCAACCTATCATTGGAGCTGTAAAACAATAATTATGTTAATACATAACTTATATATGGAACTTACCACCGATGTAAGATTCTTAATAATTCCTTACAATATTGTTACGATATATTATCATCCATGCAACGCAATCGGGATATAACCCTATATTCATCGTGGATATAGTTGACTTTGTAATCTGGAACTTTGTAACATGATTTCTTTTACTTAATAACATTAGATCAAGAGCATACTATATCTAGAGTAGTAAGTGCATAACATGATCTTATGTATAAACTTGGTAGAGATAAAATAAAGAGTTTAATTGGAGTCTTTTAATACTGGGCATCTTTGATAAATATCAAATAGCACTGTACTCTTTAGAGAATCATAAAGTTACTTCCACTAGAATGATGGACAGTTATGAAATTTTACCTCAGTAAGTATTGAAAATGGTTTAGCAGTTATCTTCCTATTGAACTTTATCTTTGCAACGTACTAGTATTTATAAACACTTTAGAATTTTGACAAGCTGCCAACTGAACTTCTTACATGTAGTTTGTAAGAACAGGAAAACGTCTGCATTAGCTCGAAAGCTAAGTAAGCCCGGATTCTTGTAAGACAGCCCACCTTGTGGTAGCAACAAGAAAACAAGTCAGTAAACTGAAAAGATCTGTTCTACCACTAAACACAATCCAATAGACAAATTCAATTGACAGTATGGTAACTCATAACTAGTTAAAGGTTTAGTTAACTGCATTTATGTTAATGATATGCAAACTTAAAAATTTTAAATTTTTCGGAAATTTTGGGGTTATGACATGTGATAGCAGAACATGGTTCAAATACTAGGCCTTAATGCAGCCCAACTAATTTCCGTAAAACAGTAAAAATAATATACTAACCTATATTTTGTTTTATGTAAAGAACAGAAAATTCTTTCTTTTTCTGAATTTAACAGGCAGAGATGGAGAAGCTAAGAGAATATGCTCAGGAAGAGTCTCCAAACACAGAGACAAGGCAATTGTCTAGAGAACCTATGTTAGAAGAGGTAACTGCTCACTCCTCAGAACTGATGCAGACTATAAATGATTTGAAGACTGAAATGGAATCAATCAAGAAGGATAATGCGAGGATTTTGAAGACTCAAGAAGAGTTGAACCAAATTTTGATGGAAAAATTTCAGACTAAAGGGAGGAGCAAAAGATCCGAATCTGAGGAAGCTAGCCATCAGAAAGGATCTAAAAAGATGAAGCTGGATAAAGCTGAAAGCAATTCATCATCTGAAGGGTTCAAGGAACAACAAAGTTATTACACTACTAGTGACAATAGTGAGGCTGAGTTGTATGACAGAAAGAAGAAGTATAGGCCATATGAAGAGATTTCCAGGGAGTTTAAAAAAATAAAGCCCCCAACTTTCAACGGAGAGACTGAAAAATGGGAGGAAGCAGAGTCCTGGTTATCCAGGATGAGGAAATATTTTCAGATATACAACTATTCAAATCAGCTGAAGGCAAGAATGGCAATTTATAATCTCTCTGGAAAAGCAGACATATGGTGGTAAGATCTGAAAAGAGTCAAGGGGATCAAAGAAAAAGAAGTTGATTGGAGTACCTTTAAAAGGTACTTCAAGAAGAAATTTATGTCCAAACAATATTATGAAGAAAGAGCCAAAGAATTTTACGAATTAAAGTTAGGATCCATGACTATGAAGGACTTAAACAGTAAATTCTTGAGCTTATTAAGGTATGTACCTTATTTAGTCGATGAGAAACCTAAAGTGCAGCGGTTTCTCAGCTGTCTTCCATATCACATCAAGGACAGAATCGAGTATGATAACCCAAAAACTCTGGAAGAAGCCATGGGGAAAGCAAATTTATGTTTTGAACAGAACAAGAAGAAAGAAGGTATAGCCAACTCGAAGGCTAAAAAGAACAGTAATCAGCCTGAGTTCAAGAAAAAAGAATTTGTACCCCAGAAGAATTTCAAGAATAATAAGAACAGAAATTATTCTAACAGTAAGAACTTCCAGGGAAATAGAAATGGTGCTTCTAATAATTCTAATAATTCCAGTAACCTTAAAGGCAAGGAAGCTGCCAATAATCATGGGAATTTCACTAAGAATTTTGAACGAAAGGAGCCTATTAAGTGCTGGGAATGTAATGGCCCGCACTATGCCTCGGTCTGCCCAAATCGGAAAAAGTCAAACAGTAATATTCACACGGTGCAGAATGAAATAACTATTGGAGAACTTGCAAGGACTATGCCCACGATAAATGCAGCATTGGAGAACCACCAAGCTGACTATCAGACTTCCATGGTGGAAGTGGAAGGTATGGTTAACCAAATCCCTATAACCATTTTAATTGATCCAGGAGCTAGTCTTAGTTACATTTCACCTCAGATAGTGGAAAAGTGTAAATTGACTGTTGAAAAGTTTGATAGTTCCTGGTTAGTTCAATTAGCCACTGGGGCAAAAATGAAAGTAACCTATTATGTGAAAGAATGTGCGTTAGTTATGAATGATTTTAAAACTACAGTTAAGCTTAATGTTTTGCCACTTGGCTCGTATGATTTACTGATTGGTATGGATTGGTTAGAGCAGCACAAGGTAGTTTTAAACTATTTTGATAAAACATTTATGTGCATAAATAATAATGAACAACCAGTAACAGTTAAGGGTATTCCTAGCAAAACTGTAATCAGGCAGATTTCTGCCTTACAACTTAAAAGAGCAGTTAGAAAAGGGTGCAAAGCCTATGCTGTAACCATTACAGATGAGGCAAGTAAAATATGAGAAAGATAAGTTAAAAATAGAGGATATTCCTATTTTAAATGAATTTACTGATGTGTTTCCAAAAGAAATTCCAGGATTACCTCCTAGGAGGGAACTGGATTTCACTATTGAGCTGGTACCAGGTGCTATACCTAGCTCGAAAGCTCCGTATCGTATGAATATTTTAGAACTTAATGAGCTAAAATCACAGTTAAAATAATTAATAGATAAGAAGTACATTCGACCGAGTGTGTCCCCTTGGGGAGCACCGGTCATCTTTGTCAAAAAGAAGGACAAAACTATGCGATTATGCATAGATTACCATCAACTAAATAAAATGACTATTAAAAACAGATATCCATTGCCTCGCATAGATGATCTGTTTGATCAGCTACGTGGAGCTACGGTGTTCTCCAAGATAGACCTGAGATCAGGATATCATCAGGTAAGAATTAAAGATGAGGACATCTTCAAGACAGCCTTCAGAACGAGGTATGGACATTTTGAATTTTTTGTAATGCCATTTGGGCTTACCAATGCCCTAGCTGTCTTTATGTGTCTAATGAATAATATAATGCATAAATACTTAGATAAATTTGTTGTCGTGTTTATCGATGACATCTTAATTTATTTTAAAAATGAAGCAGAACATAAGGAACACTTACGGATAGTTTTACAAGAGCTGCGAGAGCAACAACTTTTTGCGAAATTCAGCAAGTGTGATTTCTTTAAGGATGAAATCCAGTACTTAGGTCACGTAGTGACTAAAGAAGGGATTTCAGTCGATCCTGAAAAGATTCGGGTAATCAAAGATTGGCGAGTTCCAAAGGACATAACAAATGTTAGGTCATTCATGGGAATTACCGGTTATTACCAGAGATTTATTGAAGGCTTTTCAAAAGTAGCTAATCCAATCACTTCCTTGCAAAAGAAAGGAAAGAAATTTGATTAGAACTTAAAATGTGAATAAAGTTTTAAGAAATTAAAAACCTTATTAACAAGTGCGCCTATTCTAAGAATAGCAAATCCTAATAAGGATTTCGTGGTATGCATAGATGCCTGCAATGATGGTCTAGGCGGTGTGCTGACTCAAGATGGGCATGTCATTGCCTATGAGTCCAGGAAGTTAAAGATCCATGAAAATAATTATGCAACTTACGACTTAGAACTTGCTGCTATTATACATGCCTTAAAAATGTGGCGACATCACTTAATAGGCAGAAAATTTATCTTAATGACTGATAATAAAGAACTGAAATACCTTTTAGAACAGCCCAACTTAAATGCAAGACAAGCCAGATGGTTGGCCTTTTTGAGTGAATATGATTTTGAAATCCAACACATAAAAGGAAAAGAAAATAAGGTGGCTGATGCTTTGAGCAGAAATGCAAAGCTGAATTTTACAGTAGCGATCAGCACTTATGCTTCTGATTTAAATGAACAGCTTACTGAAGGGGTAAAACAGGATGAAATTTATCAAAAATTACAAGTTAGAGCTAAAGAAGAACCTACAAAAATCTTAATAAAAGGTTATAGTCTAAATAAAAATGGATTTTTATTGTTTAAGGATAAACTGTATGTGCCTAATGTGCCTAAGGTTAAGTTGCTGATTCTGGACGAAGTTCATAAAACACCTTACTCAAGACATCTAGGTTACCAAAAGACTGTAACCATGTTAAGAAAAGAATATTTCTAGCCTAATATGAAATCTGAAGTAGCTGAATACATAGCTAGATGTTTGGACTGTCAACAAGTGAAAACAGAACACCAACATCCAGCTGGTTTACTGCAACCATTGCCTATTCCTAGTTGGAAATGGGAAGTAATCAACTTAGATTTTATTACTGGATTGCCCAGAAATCAGAATCATAATGATTCAATTATGGTGGTGGTGGACAAGTTAAGTAAAGCAGCACATTTCATTCCTGTCAAGACTACTTACAAGGCTGCCAATATAGCTGATATATTTTTAAAGCAGATTTTTAGGTTACATGGAGTACCTAAGGTTATCATTTCAGACACGGATCTTAAATTCACATGGAATTTATGGAAATCCTTGTTTAAAGGATTAAATACAACATTGAATTTCAGCACCTCCTTCCATCCTCAGACAGACGGACAGACAGAAAGAGTGAATCAAGTGCTGGAATATTTGTTAAGGATGTATGTTAATGATCATCCAGGTAAGTGGGAAGACTACTTGCATTTAGCAGAGTTTGCATATAATAATAACTACCACTCATCAGCTAAGTTTAGTCCATTTGAAATTTTGTATGGGCGTAAATGCAACACTCCTATCTCCTGGAATAATCCAGTAGATAGATTGGTGTTAGGACTTGAATTATTGAATAAAATGGAACAGATTGTGAAACAAGTGCAGGAAAATTTGAAGGTAGCACAAAATCGGCAAAAGAGCCAAGCTGATTTGAAAAAAACTCTCAAAGAGTTCGAGGTGGGTGAGCACGTGTTTATAAAGGTAAGACCAAAGAAAATCTCCCTAAGACTAGGGAGTTGTGAAAAAATAGCACCACGTTACTGTGGTCCGTTTGAAATTTTATGCAGAATTGGTCAAGTTTCATATTAGCTAGCGTTACCACCTAACTTGAAAGTGCATAATGTTTTTCATATTTCTGTTCTGAAAAAGTATGTTCATGATGCTACTCATGTGATTTATTAGAATGTTGTACAGGTGGATCCAGAAGGAGAAGTTCTGGTGGAACCGGACTGTATCCTCGAGAGGAAGGAAATTACTCTGCAGAACCGTGCCATTGGACACGTGAAGGTGCAATGGAAGCACCTTAGTCCTGAAGAGGCTACTTGGGAACTGGAAAGTAATATGCGTGAGGCATACCTGAATCTGTTCCAGGAGGTTGTACAGAATGAAGAATAAGTAACATCGAGGACGATGTTAACATTTTAAGGGGGTGTGTATGTCACATACCCCAATTTTGTAAAATAATGTTAATTGTTTAATTATATTCCTGAGACATTATATTAAATTTAATGCTAAGTAGGAAAATATGACTCAACAGAGTCAACAGAAGTGGAATGTAATTCAGAATATTTTATTATTAATAAATAAATTGTGGAGACAACAGCATGGGAGAGCTGTTAAAAAGAGGTTTCTGGTCAAACTGGTGGATGGAACTAGGTGGAGGGCAAAAGACAAGTGGCAGCATCCTCAAACACTTCCTAAGTTGCACGTGGAAACTTCCCTATATTTGGGGTCATGATCCCCCAAGAAAGTGGGATCAGAGCACGTGGCTCATTAAATGACAACTAACCCAAAAAGACCTGGGCAATCTTTTAAAAGTACCCAATGAATAGAGATGAGGTGGCTGAGATATTTTCCAGAGAAGAAACATTCAGGTGGAATTCTATTCAGGAAATTCATTGGGGAAAAAGGGGAAAACAGTAAGAAAGTTGTTCTGAGATGAATGATGTAGTAACTTGGTTTCTTACAGCTTGTTAGCTGGGAGAACTTACTCATAAGTTCTATATTAATATTGAGTTTGAAGACTGGTATTTGACCATTGTTGCACCTAGTTCCATCCAGGGAGACCAGAGCAAGATCGGGGGTATTGAGGAGTCGCTTTTTGAGCGCTCTCCAGGAATTGGTAGAGAGGAACGGCCTTCCATTGCTGTTGTTTTCCTAGTTCGAACAGGTTCTGTCACTTGACTGTGTATGTTTTAATAACTATGAATGGTTGAATGTTATGTATGTAGTTATGATGTGAATATTTTACTGGTTAGTGATGTAAATGTTTATAGTTTATCAGTAGTAGAATTTGTTGATGAAGAATAAAGACCCACTATGTTTTTCCACATCTGAGTTTACTAGACCGTACTCCAGCACAGGGGTAAAATTTAAATAAGGATATCATGATGAGATTGCAGAATAGTAGATTGTTTCCTTACTTATTTTCAGAAAAGATGTTTACTCACAGTTGTATGAATTTATACTTAAAACTATTTTTCCTTGTACAATATTTTAGTTTCAGTAATTCTATTATTGAAAAGAACAAATTAAAGAGTAGGATTAGACTAGATGTATCTACTGAAATACCTTACAGTTTCTTTCTTCCATAATAGAATGACTTCCCTATTATATGTCGAATAATAAACTGAAGGTAGGAGTAGATATATAATAATTAAATCCTACTATCAAACCAATCTGGTATAGATTCTATGTATGTTTGGTGATGAAATCATTTCATTATTTTCTATCTTTTAATCTGGACTGAGCTCGAACAGTTTCCAGAGTTGTTATTCTTTTCATATGAATGAATGTTAATATCTTTGCTTATAAGATAGACTCTAGAATAGAGTTTATTAAATTCTTGATATATAAATAAATATCATAATTAATAAAACAAACTAATTACAAAATAACATAGATAGTATAGCATAAGTTACACAAGAATTAAATAAAAAGTACTATTTTTCGATATACTTATAAAATAAACTAAGGATACTAATATAAAGGCTACAGTAATCACAGAGAGATAATATAGTTATTATATTAGTAATAGTGTACTTTATTTATGCAATATAGAAATATTATTACTATTAATATAAAGTAGTGTTCTTTTTACTGTAAGTATATTCGAGAACTGATTATACTGTCTGAGCTACAACTATATTGACAGTACTTAAAATTTATTATAAAAAGAAAGACATAAAAACCCTATATTATTAAAGGGTATAAACTATACATCAATAATTACAAATTATTATTAACAAGAAAGTCAAATTATAAACGAGGTATAGAAACCCTAATAATATTATTTTAACAGTAAACAAATTAAATGCATTTTGTGCAGGAAATAAATAACAGAAGTGCAGGATGCTCTTGTATCGAGCTTTTTTACATATTATAAATATAACTAGTAACCCTAACATTGCAGAAGCACATTTCAATTTAACAGTAATTTTTAAAAGAAAAAGGAACGGAGTTATTTTCTTCACTGTCTAATTAGGGTAAAAACCCTATTCATCCAGAATATACAAAAGTACTGATTGTAAAACCCAGTTCAGTAATAATAACCCACGTCCGTACCGAGAAATTACATATGGAGGCTTACAGCCTGTTCTTTTACTTTAAAACACAGTAATATTTACAAGAACAAAATATACACTCACGGCCAAAGCCGGAGAGCCCTGCAGTAAAGCTAGGGTCTTAACAAAGCTGTGAAAAACAATGAACAAACAACCAAAAACCATGAGGGTCTTTTAGGCCGCAACAGCCAACCCTTATTACCCCATAAGGTTTTGCACAAGGTGGATGAGCCATGGAAAAACTAGGGCTTACCGTGGCCTCTTATTGCCGTAACCTCGAACTCACTGCGTAGACAGAGAAGAGAGGTAAGTGTACTTGCAAAACCATTATACAACCGGCTGTTAGTTTTATATTAAAGGCAAGGAGTTATATAAACAAAAATGTGCATTATCATGGAAGAAACGAATAATATTTCTTACCTCGGCATTTAAACGTAGTTAACCAGCATTGCAGCGACCAGCGACCAGCACGAGCAAGGATTTTGTCATTCAGCTGCAGAAGGAAACGACGTTATAATACTTGATCAACCACTGACAGCAGAGCACCCCCAGCTATTTGGCGGACAGGGTAAAACCCTAAAGCCATGATGTTATTTCTTTCCAAGTAACACACAGTATACAGTGCAACTCAAGCCACGGTACTCTGAAAAGAGGAACCACATCCGTAGTGGTAAACTGAAGGAGAAGGGTGAGGAGTGATACAGTTAAGGGTTTGAATTTTAAGTTGTGGAAGCAGTGAAAAACTTAAAGGAGAATTGGTAACGCTTGGCATAGAGAAACACTATGAAACGGCCTTCACTTTGGTACATTTGCACAAGCGAACCAAGGAGTAATAAGCCAAGGAAAATCACAGCACTGCACAGGTGACAGAGTAGCCAGCTCTTTCGCAGAAAGTGGACGAGTGCCCGAAAGCGAGGGAAGACAATGAGCTAGGTTTAGAAATGATTCTTTTAAATCCCATGATGCTTAGCTCACACGAAGCCACGTCGCCATGCAAATAATTTTCCACGGTGGGTTTCCTTTCTATAGTTTCAATGAGCTATTCACGAGGATCCAGTGTTGACAATCATTTGGCTGTCTCGAAGGTATACCTTAGTCCCGGCCGAGTCAACCTATCATTGGAGCTGTAAAACAATAATTATGTTAATACATAACTTATATATGGAACTTACCACCGATGTAATATTCTTAATAATTCATTACAATATTGTTACGATATATTATCATCCATGCAACGCAATCGGGATATAACCCTATATTCATCGTGGATATAATTGACTTTTTAATCTAGAACGTTGTAACATGATTTCTTTTACTTAATAACATTAGATCAAGAGCATACTATATCTAGAGTAGTAAGTGCATAACATGATCTTATGTATAAACTTGGTAGGTATAAAATAAAGATTTACATGAGTACTCCGTTAGGGTTAAACCCTTTATGAATTGGTCTTATTCATGAACTTTCCTTTAGTGAGTGACTAATATGTCTTCTAACTCTCAGAATCTTAAAAGAAATAAGTTGCGTAAATTGTTGTAGAAGGAATGTATAGTGCATATGTTGGGTAGGATTAGTACTCACTCAAGTATTTACTCAACCTCTATAGTGTAATTATCAAATATACTAATGGATGATATCAAGGGTGTTGCAAAGATCAACCACGGTAAGTGTACAAGATAGTAATGTTAACCCTTAGTTCTTACCATAAATTTCTAAGAATGGAAATTAGTAAGTAATATAGAGAAAATAATAACATTTACTTTGATATTGTTTGTCTAGATTAAAGGTTCTTAACCAAGCAATGGGGACATACAAGAGTTAAGCTTATAAACTCTTCATTTAAGAATTTATCATCGTAAATGTTAGACTATTAACTGATTCGGTTCTGCATTCTTTTTAAGATGGTAACCAATAAGTACAAGTCCACTTATTGATACTAAAGGTTTAGGAATCAAAAGCTATTATAGTAAGTCATCTATCTAACTAAGAAATAAAAATTATAATGTAAGTGTATGTGTGCACTTGGAAGGGAAATTGTAAATTCTATAACTCTACCTTTTCTACTTTATGTTGCAAAGAGTTTAATTGGAGTCTTTTAATACTGGGAATCTTTGATAAATTTCAAATAGCATAGTACTCTTTAAAGAATCATAAAGTTACTTCCACTAGAATGATGGACAGTTATGAAACTTTACCTCAGTAAGTATTGAAAATGGTTTAGCAGTTATCTTCCTATTGAAATTTATCTTTGCAACGTACTGGTATTTATAAACACTTTAGAATTTCAACAAGCTTCCAACTGAACTTCTTACCAGTAGTCTGTAAGAACAGGAAAACGTCTACATTAGCTCGAAAGCTAAGTAAGCCCGGATTCTTGTATGATAGCCCACCTTGTGGTAGCAACAGGAAAACAAGTCAGTAAACTGAAAAGATCTGTTCTACCACTAAACACAATCCAATAGACAAATTCAATTGACAGTATGGTAACTCATAACTAGTTAAAGGTTTAGTTAACTGTATTTATGTTAATGATATGCAAATTTAAAAATTTTAAATTTTTCGGAAATTTTGGGGTTATGACAGTAGATCCATTTATGACTAGGGTTTTGGGCATTGTGACCCAATTTGAAACCTACGGTGAACCTATAGAACAGAAGATAGTGGTTCAAAATATTCCTAGGTGTCTCATCAAGAAGTTTGCAATGGTAGCGAATGCCATAGAACGGGAAAAAGATCTGTCTCGGTTCAACCTAGAAGAGTCGACTGGATCTCTTCTACCTCATGAAGCTCGACTCAATCAAGAAGAAGAGTGCCTTTTTGGATAAAACCCACCAACAAAGCCTCATTGACATGATTTCTTGTTCTTTCAACCAGTGCGATCTCCCTAAGCACCAGACCAAGCAGGTTTCACACTGTTCGGAAACACCCACAGAGAGGATGAAGTCTCACCCGAGATGTTCTAGGGAGAGATATTGGAACCAAGTTTCCAGTAGTAAGGAGGGGGATCAAGGCATCAACAATTTGTCATCATAACTATAAGATCTAGCAGAGCCATTCATCAGATATTGCAGCATTCATTATAGATCTACCATTCAACCATAGATCTAACAAATTGCATCATTCATCTATTCATCGTAGCAGTATCACATTCTTCATTCGTAAAACAGAATCATCAAAAATTGACATCGAAGTACATAAAGGAAGAAAAATACAAAAGACAATAGTGGTTCAGCTCAATATCTGTCGTATCATATTACTTTTTGCACAACAGATCCAAAGCAATAGATGTCTTTCTCCACAGCAAGAGAAAGATCGACCAACAAGGTCGCACATAGATAAAAAAAGATTCAATCTCTCACTTACTCTCTGCTATCACTTCTCACTCATTTGCAATTCTAATTCTATATATAGGCTTTCTCTTTTACATTCATGTTCCACTTCTAACTGAATCCTAACTGATTTAATCACTAATGACCTATATCCACAAAATGTGGTCAACCGATTCAAAAAGATGCATAAAATATTCAAAACGGTTTGTTTTCCTCCCATCACGTTGTCTTTTCCTTGCATGGTGTCCCGTGAGCTTGCGCAGCCTCCGCGGTGCTGCGTAACTCACTTAACCCAAAACCATGACCAACAGGCCCCCAACACAATTTTGTGGCTTGTTCTCTAGCCACGTCAGATGGACAGGGAGTACTTCATCATCTTCGTCCTGAAGTCCTCATACTGCTATGAAATATCCTCAACTTGTGTGTGAACATTTTCAGCTTCATCTTGACATCCCAGCAGTTCCTGCTTCACAAGGTGCTCCACCAACTTGGTATTCACCATCTTCTTGCCGTCTTGCACATCCTGTAGCAGGGAAACTACTTTGAGAGCCAACTATGTTCCAATCTCTTGGAACTCATCTAGCTGTGTGTTGCGCTTGCGCTGTCGTTCTTGTGCCTTTGCATCTCTTTGCTGTAGTTCTCTCAGCTCGGTGGACCATGTAAGATGAATCATGGGTGGCATTGTCGTTAATGTGGCCTTCAATGTTGTTAATTGTCCTTCATCTTACCATGCCTACATGGTCAGTTGATCTAATTGCTCATATTGGACGACACTTCCCCAAAATTACGTCATGGCCTCTGAGATCTTCTTTGCTTCCTGTTCCATCACTTCAAATTGTTTCGCGATCACTTCGATGGAATTATTCTGCTTTGCAACCTGCTTAGGTGGTGTTTATGGGTAGAACATAGCATTGAGTATATTGCTGGTCAGCTGGAGTTGGACGATGACCTCGCCCAGTTGCTTGGATTTGGCGACTGCATCAAGTTCTGTTGTGCTTTCATAAACATATTGACATGCCTCGTCGACAGCCGCTTCTACCTCGCCTCTACTCGCAACCAGCTATGCATTCTCGATAATCAGGCAGTCGGTCTGTTTTTCCAGATCAATGATCTCTTCAGCAGTTTTCTTCTTTAGCTCATCTTGTGTTGTTTTCAATGTTGCGACCTCTTGTGCCTTTACTGCCGCTAACTGTTCCTTTACCTAGCACAACTCCTCAACCTCTTCCTTCATCTTTGTAGCATCCTTATGCGACTACAAGTACCCGTCACTGAGCTCTTTCTTCCTATTGGCCAACTTCTGGTTAGTGACCCACTATATGTGCACTATGGTATGGGTTGATATTTTATTGATATCTACTGCAACACCCTACAGCTGCTGCAAGGAAGATTTCACATCATCACTTCCTACATCAATTGCAATTGGGGGAACCTGAACGTTGCTAGCCCGTAGATCAGTGCTAATCAATGGGATTCCCTGCACTGTGGCACTCTCTGGTGCTTTCTTCACAATGGCTTAATAAATAGAATCCAACTTAGCTCTTACCATGACAAAACCCTCATGGTCATACTAGCGCATTGCCTGCACATCGGTGTGACTCTGAATCAGTGATAGCCTTAATGAGCCACTGCAATTGGGATTCCAATGCTTATTTGGTGCTACTGCCTGCATCAAAATCCATGTGCTGCTTGGTTTTGTAGTCCTCTAGGATGCACTAGGCTTCTAGGTTGATGTCGGTCAATGAATTTCCATCCGATTCATGAGTACTCTCTCCTTCTCGCACTATCGATACTTCTTCAGCACTAACTAGTTCATGCCAGTCTGTAGGCTAGTCCTGAACTACTGCTTCCACTTCATAATCAGTTAATTTATAAGGCATTGGTAGCCATGGCCTATCAAGGTCTCATCGTGCCTGGATATGAATTGAATGGGGCCTGAGGGAAAACCGCATGATCCTCTGATATTTAACCGCTGCTGCATCTAATAAGTGCAGAATTTTAACTATTGTGGCTTGTAGTGCTTCCCAGTAGATCCAAAAGTGGATCGCACAATCAGTCTGTCGACTGAGCTTCTCTACCCACCATAAATTTTGGTATTGTGCACCTTTGCACACCTTGACTGCTTCAACAAACATAGGATGGTAGTCTTTTGGCTCCATCTAAGCCACCAAAGCAATTAGGATCAAGAGCCAACTATAAGAGAAATACCACTCCTCGGCCTGAGCTACAATTGCACCCTCCATCAATTGATTCAACATGAAGAGTCATGAATTCATTTAGACACCCTCAGCACACTGCTGCGCATAAGAAACCACCCTTGAATTGCATTGGACTGGACGATTTTACTTGCTAAGATACGGGCACCAATACGCACTGCCCGCTCATTGATGTTGTCAATGCGGTATGCGCATCCATCCCACTGCAATCCGTATCTCTCCTTCAATTGCTGGGAAAGCTTCTTTTCATTGTCTCTTCCTCTAAGATATTGGGCAGGGTCTTCCCCGGTCTTTGGCATCCTTGTGATCTCTGAAATCATGTCCACCATAACCATGATTAGGGTATCCAACCACAATGTCCCACCATGAAAAAACTCCAACAGTTGTTTGATGCATGCATTCGCTTCATTCAACCGTCCAAAGTGGGGCATATTGATAATCCCCAACAACCCATATTTATTCAATCCTTGCACCCATGGGTGCCAAATACATTCGATGGGTGTGCCTGGAACCGAAGGCAAGGACACGTAGAGCTCATCCGCTATGTCCTTCAACATCAACAAGTTGTGTTTCTCGTACTTCATCTTGATCAAGGCGAGGATAACGTCCACAATGCACATCATCCCTTCCCGTAGTGGTGGTGTGTTCGGCTGGTACTTCTAATTTTTTGTTAACTGTTGGGGATTTACACCAAGTCATGTGGGAGCAACATATCCAGGGATATCATTGATGGACATGCCCCAGGGTGCCGTAGACTCCATAACTCCTGAACTAGATGGCCCTGTCTGTGCAGCTCCCTCCCCTTGTGCCCTAATGGAAGTGCATGTTTGCCTCTTCTGCAGTGCCGTTGATCCTAGATTTTGAGCCTTCTGCTTGCCCCAAGGGATTGAAGATGATCCGATAGACATACTCATGATCTCTTCCACTATGGTAGTTGGACGTACAGGTGGCTCTTGCTCGCTTGAAATCTCCACATTGTCGAGGTTGCTCAGCATGTCGCATCAACAAACCTAACCAAGCAATCGAGCGCACCACAATTTCACACGCTAGCCACCACTCACAATGCTTCCCACTTCACTCAACTTTGCACTTCGCTCAACTCGACTAAACACAATGATGCCTTAATCTCGCATCCTGTACCTTCTTATAGTGAATGACAAATCCTTCTTCATCATTGCCAAATCCATCATAGCCATCATGACCAAATCTTGCATTAACCACTCGAATCCGTCGGTGATCTTCGCATGCTAACGGTCGAATTGACCATAAATGCGCGTCACTTCAATGAGTGCTATCAGGAAACTGCTCTTAACTGTCTACATTTATTGCTGATTTGACCCAATCGCAGCCCTGTGGCTATCACGGTCTCTCTATCTAACTGCGCTACCAACTCCTACACCTGCGTAGCCACTTCCTCCTGGTGTTCCCTTCTGTTCTTTTTTTTTTTTATTACGCAGTGCTTCAGAAAATGCACACCTTCGTCCCTGTCCTATAGGGCTTCAAGCGGATACTGTTCACGAGTTTCGGCAGCACCGCTCCATCTAACTGTTGTAATTGAAATGCTCCCCCACAAGTAATGGAATGAACGAGATACAGTCCTAACCAGTGCATCTGTAACTTACCCGAGTGCTTCATGAACTTGCTGTTGTATAACATCACCAAATCTCCTTGTGAAAATTGTTTGTTTTTGATGTGGCAGTCATGCCATGCCTTCTGTCGACCCTTCTCGACAGGCTACTGGAAGCCTATGACGAAGCGATCATCTTCGATTTGGACTAGCTATGTTGCTCGCTCCTCAAGTGCTGTTGCATCGGCCATGCCAGTTGCTGCAACGATGCACAGACTAGGAACAATGTACTCTTCCCATATACCAATTTGAACGGCATCTGCCCCATTAGCCTCTTACAAGTGGTGCGATATGCCCATAGAACAGCAGGAATCTTTAAATCCTAGTCATCACGATTATCATTACATACCTTTGTCAGTGCGATTTCCAAGATTTTGTTGAAGGCTTCTATGGTTCCATTTCCCTATGGATGATATGGGGTACTTTTCTTATGTTGCACCTGCAATTCCTCCGTGAGTTATTTTACTATGCAGTTACTAAAGTGACTGCCCTAGTCGCTCATCAATATCCCAGGGCATCCAAACCATGTTACAATGTTTTTGAATATGAACTTTGCTGTTGTCGTAGTGGTACAATCCACAACTGGTGCAGCCTCCGCCCACCTTGTCAGATAGTCAATTTCTGTGATGATGTATCACGCATTGGTTCACTTTCCTGGCGGGTTGATTGGACCGACAAAGTCCACCGCCCGTTTGTTGAAAGGTTGCAAAGTTAACACATTGTGTCCCGTCGTGATGGCTTATCAACACGTTGATAGAAGTCACAGCTCCACGCATATTCTGTAGCATCATTATGCATAGTAGGACACCATAGCCTAGCACATAGTACCTTATGTGCGGTAGCCCGTCCTCCATAATGTCTACCTGCAACACCTACATGTGCTTCTACCAGAAGTTTCCCTTGTTCATAAGGTAGAATACACCGTCGCGGGATCTCATCTAGTCCAAGTTTGCATAAGTGCCCAGCGATCAACTGGAAATCCAAAGCCTTCACAACCAATTGCTTCTTTTCACTGGTTGACATTTCCTCTAGTGCAAATTCAGTTGGCACAAGTTGAATTATCGGTGCATATTGGTCATCTGCAATATCAACTCGAAACAATTGTGCATCCGGCAATCCATCATCAATATTGGTGGGGTCTTCACCTATTTCAATGCAGGACATATGATCATGACCATCATTCAAGCATCCTGGTTTCACGATTACTTTGAAATCAAACTCTTGAAAGATAATTAGCCAACGACATATATTACCACCCAACAAAACTTAGTAACTAGATATTTCAAAGCCGAATAGTTAGTGAAAATTTTGAAGTGACCGCCCAAGAGATAATGCCTGAAATTCTGCATCACATATACGATCGCCAACCCCTCTCTTTCTGTGATCATGTTATTATTCTCAACAAAGGATAACTTCCTGCTAGCAAAGGCAATCAGGTGTTCCAGATCTCCTTCTCTTGGTTGCACAAGTACCACTCCTAGTGCAACAGATGAGGCATTGACATGTACATGAAACTCCTTGTTCCAATCGAGGAACACAAGTATGGGTGTTGAAGCCATCTTGGCCTTCAATGTGTTAAATTTGTTTTGAAATTACAGGCTCCATACGAATGCAGCATCCTTATTTACCAGTTTTTCTCCATGGGGGCAGTAATCGCAGCATAACTGCGGATGAACTTGCAATAGTACCTAGTGTGTCCTAGTGTTTCTCTAAGCATCTTCGTATTTGTAGGTGGCGGTAGGGTTAGGATGAGCGTAATATTTGTTGGATCAACCAAAATCCCCTGCTTACAAATGATATGACCCAATAGCATCCCAAATGGTGCACAGAAGATGCACTTCTTTGAATTTAAGGCGATCTGATGATGTCGACACCTTTCCAGCATCAAGAGCAGGTTTTCCAAGTGATCGTTAATTAGCCCATAGACCGTCTAGTCATCCATATATACTGCAGGAATTTCTGAATAAAATATTTGAATGCAACAACAACAACCCAAGAGAATATCGCAAGTGCATTTTTCAACCCAAAGGGCATCACTGTGTACTGAAAATAACTCCTTTCGGTGACAAATGTGGTTTTATGGCGGTCTTCCTTTGCTATTCTTATCTCGTGATAACTAGAAAATCCATCTATAAAAGAGTACATTTCTTGACCTCCTACTCCTTGAAGTACCTCATCAATGAATGGTGTTGGAAAGGGATCATGCAAGAAAGCATCATTCAGTTTTCTTAGATCGAAACAGATTCAGAATTCCCCAGACTTCTTGTCTTGGACCACCATAGGACTTATCCATTCTGATTCTTCAACAGGCTAAATAATCCTTGCATCTAGCATCCGGTCAAGTTTAGTCTTGACCCATTCTTTATATCATGGATTCAAGCGATATGGCCTTTGTCGCACTAGTTTTACATCTGGTTTTAACAAGATTTTCATTTCCCCTAGGTCACCCAATATCCCCTTGATTTTTGAGAATTTTGTTGGAAACAGATCTTGAAACTCATGCAATAGATCTATGATTTTTTCCATGGACTCCTCATCTCAGTAGTCCCCAATATTTTCAAATTTCGGATTCTCTTATGTCCCAATGTTAACTTTTCGAATCTTCAATGGTTGAGTCATGACATCATTCGATAGATCAGGTGCTGCGACCTCTCGACTTCCTTCAGACTTCAGAATAGTAATATTGTGCAACTCATCATCATCCTCCGGCTCGCCAAATACGTTGTAGCATTCCATCTTTGATTGCATGTGTCAATGTGCATGTGGGTCCACAGGATATGCAAGTAGGACAAATTTCAAGACTACATCTTGAATGATCTGTAGTGCATTGTAAACCTCTACATTAGCGTCTACAAAGTGAAAGGTATGTGCAACGCAAACAATCAACACCTCCCAAGTAGTTATTTCTCTGTGTAGTTCCATTGATACATACCAAGACATTGGAATTTCATCCAATGTGTGAATAAAAGCATGGACCCACTCATCCTTGGGTCGCGATTTCACAACATCTGGCATTCCCTCGGATGACCACAAGGGTTATTCTGTCCATCATATCTCCCAATGCGATATACCTCCATATATCCTAAGCACACGGTCATCAATCGTTGACATTGTTCCCATTCATGAATGGTCTCCTTATGAACTGCCCACCAGCGTGCTAGAGTAGCCTTCAATGCTTCCCCTAATGCCAACAAGCATTGAGGCTCAGACACCTTTGCTTCAAACTTCTCGAGGAACCCATATAGTTTCAGTAGTCCTTCATAGATTTGAAACTCAACGAACTCAATCGCGACATGGCATAGCGACTGTGTGATCATCCCACATTTTCTGAGTGATACTTCATGCATCCGGTTTTGCCAATTTTCCAGCGCATCATCAGAATCAGAGGACGCCGAGCTAGCGCTATGCCAACCCAGTTCTCTGTCGACAGTAGGATGGATGTAATCCTTAGAGATATTGTAAACATGATCCCATCCTCTAACAAATTCATCTTTGACAGGTTCAATATATTACCTTCCTTCATTGGGATCCATGGGGCAATGACTCGAATATCATGGTTCTCAAATGTCATCAACTGCTTCTTAAAATTTATCACGACCATGCTATCATTGGCCCATCCATTCCCTAGCAATGTGAGATAGGATCCCCCTCCATCGATGACTTCAATTACATCGAAGTCAGCACGAGTCCTCATACCTTCAACATCTATGACCAAGTTCGACACCCGACCGATTGGTTGAACTTTGGCCTGATTAGCCAACCTCAGCTGCACTAGGGACCAACCAAGTTTTGGCTCCCCCATATTATTCCACATCTATTTATTCAGGATATTCATATTAGATCCAAGATCTAGAATAACTGAATCGACTTTGTAGTCCCCAATCTGGATGTTCATACACATTTCCTTGGCTGTCTTTTTCTTCTGTAAAGAATTCACCGCAGATTCCTGCAACTCTCTATCCGGACAGTGCAACAACTTCTCGGTCTCAACCAGAGCATCGAGATCTCTTTCCAAGGATAAAAAACTATCGAAGAACTATTGTAAGGTACCATACTACCATGATGGTCTAGCTTATAACAAAGAATCAAAAGCAGAAGGCATGCCAAAAATAGGTGTCTTATCAGGATTTCTTCCAAGTGCCTCACGAGCCTCAAAAAAGGTATCTCTCTCGATCGCGATATCAAACTATTCTTTCTTCTTGCTAGCCAGTCACACTTGTGGTCGCAGTCCATATTCTCTAGTCATCGTGCCTCCTCGAGTAACAATTCTGACATCAACATCCTCTGGTCACAACTTTGCTAGAATGGTCGCAATCGTTGACCCTTGATTTTGGTTTTGCGGTGGAGGCTGATTTAGAGGTGGATTTTGGTTCACCGGTGTGTTCATAGGGTGATTGATATTTTAATTTTGTACTATAATTTGGGGTTGACCTTGATTCTGCAGTTGCTGTTGTTTCTGTATTTGATTATGGGCCTCGAACTCGTTCTAATTTTGTAATAAAGGAACATTTTCGACCTTCCATCTTGCAATTAACTGAGGGAAATTTTCAATAGTATGATCATTCACTGCGTAGTATACACATTGAAAATGGGGACAATCCCTCTGATAGTGGCCAAATGTCCCACAGTTGTAACACTGGATTGATGCATGACCTCTTCCTCCTCCACAGCCAAAACCTTCCCGTCCTCTGAATCCTTCGTAGAATCCTCCTTGTTGTTGATATTGTGGTTGAGCTACTTGTTGTTGATACTAGGGTTGCGCCATTTGTTGTTGTGGGGGATTTGGCTACTACTGAAAGTAGTGCACTACTTGGACATACTGCGGCTATGGCGGAGCCATTGTGGTCTGGTTGTACTGCGGTCATGGCGCAAACTGCAGCTGTGGTGCAACCTCCATCTATGGTGGTGACGGAATAAACTGCATCTATGGTGGTGGCGTATACTAGACTTGAGGAGGTGGCTGTATCACCTACGGCTGCGGCACCACTTTACCTTTCACAAAGTACGAATCATATGTTCGCTCTTGAAGCAGATCATAAGCTCGACAGTCCTTATCCTCATTCCCAATGGAGCGATAGAAGGTGCAATATAAGCTTGTTGGATTCATAACCATTTTCTACATGTAGGTATAGTATTCATGTCAGTGCCCATATACTTGACATATGCGACACCACGACACACCACCACAGCTCAATGGGTTTAGTGCTCCTAAGAGTAGATAATTTCAGAAAGAAGGACAGGTATCTTTCGTGTGTCCATCCATATGACACCGAGTGCACCACAAGTCCTCATGTTCATCTTTTTTCTTCTTGATATCCTGCAATTAAAGTGTCAGGTTCATTAGCTGCTCCTAGATTTGGTTCATGCCGACAACAGTTTCTCCCACAAGTGAAGCCTTGAGCTTCATTGTAATTTCCAGAGCCTCGCTATGTGTCATTATATTTTGCTGCATTAATGGGTGTTGGATATGAGGGACCAGTGCCGCAATGAACCATTCTTTGTGTTGGATGTCACTCATATTGAATATGACCCATGCCCTCAACGGCTTAAACCTATGATCAAAGTCCTAAACTATCTCATCAGGGAATTGTATGATTTCCTTCAACTCCGTAATGTACTGTGCTTCATATTTTGGTTTCTTGAATTCTTCAAGAAGTCCCTTCCGAATCTCATCCAAAGTCTTTGCAATGTTCCCTTGTGGAACCTGAATGAATCTCATATACCAATAAAGCGCACGACCCCGGAGGGTGGTCACTAACTGGCCTTTATTTACATCGTCATCTGTAGTCTGTCTGGCAGTCCAAACTACCTCACATAAGAACCAATATTGTTTTAGGTCATCATGTCATTTCCATGGAACATAGGCAGCTTCATATCGTCTCCCTCCATCCTATAACTTCTTCCTGCAAATTTTTCTTTACTAATGGACCTCTCTTGTGACGTTGGACATGTCGACATAGATTGCGTATATTTTCCTGATGGTGGAGTAGTGCACGGAGGTGTGGACACATTGCTAATGGGGTTTGACTTTGCTTATACTTTGGGCATAGCCTAGGTATGCTCGTCCTCTTCGTCACTGTAGGTCTGCTTCATCTCGTGTGGTTGTCCTTTGTAGTATTGTGTTTCGATCATAGCAGGACCTTCCCCTATCCTCTGCCTCTTCTCTACTCAAAACCTTGCTCCTCCCCTTGTATAACCACTCTCTTCCTCGACTTCCCTCATAGTCTCATCGAAAATTACACCCATCTACCCCTTATCTTTCCATTCGGCTCCCCCCCTCTATCACGGTGTTCACAGCCTCCGCACACCAGATTTTTACTACACGAGGTGCAACTTTAGTATGCCCTTTTCACAAACAAGCATCTTGATTGATAATTGTAGAGACAGCAAGAACCTACCTCGTGGTCTGTTGAAAAATTCTCGTTTTGCTTCACTGTAGGAATGGTTGATATCAACCACGAACTCAGTGATGTATCCTTCCAGAATACTATCCAACCAAAATTCAACAGCCGGGATGCCTTGTTATCCATCTCTTGTAGTTCATGAATTAGCTTCAGAGTCCATGGCATCGTCACTCTTCCGTGGAAGTTGCGGTTCTTGTAGGTGAATCGCGGAAACCACTCGTAGAGTATGATAGGAAACTCAGAGAAAAACCATTCATGAGGAACGTCATGAATGTATCTTGCCAACCATGCATTTGTTGTCAACTTCGGGTTTTGGTTCTCAACTTCAGCAAACTCTTGCAGTCTTAGGTTGAACCAATCTTGGATCTTAGGTTTCGTCAGATGCCACAACATATCCTCCTCTCAGCCGCAACGAGGTCCCGAAAACAGAACCATTTGTTGGCCAAAACCCACCAACAAAGCCTCGTCAAAAGGGGTTCTCATTTTGTTGACACCCAACCAGCGCGATCTCCCTGAGCACCGGCCTAGACAGGTTTTACCCTGCCCATCAACACCCACAGAGCGGATGAAGTGTCACCCAAAATTTTCTAGGGAGAGTTGTCAGAACCAAGTTTCTAGTAGTAAGGAGGAGGATCGGGGCATCAATGATTTGTTAGCATAACTATTATATCTAGCATATCCATTCATCAGATATCGTAGCATTCATCACAGATCTACCATTACAACCACAGATCTAACAAATTGCATCATTCATCTATTCATCACAGCAATATCACATTCTTCATTCGTAAAATAGAATCATTAGACATTGACATCGCAGTACATAAAGGCAGAAAAATACAAAGTACAATAGTGGTTCATCTCAACATCCATCGTATCATATTACTTTCTGGGCAACATATCCAAAACAATAGTAGTCTTTCTCCACAACGAGAGAAAGATCAACCCACAAGGTCGCATACAGATAACAAAATATTCAATCTCTCACTTTCTCTCTTCTATCACTTCTCACTCATTTGCAATTCTAATTCTAAATATAGGATTGTGCATTTACATTCATGGTCCACTTCTAACTAACTCCTAACCGATTTAACCACTAATGAGCTATATCCATAAAATGTGGTCAACCGATACAAAAAGATACATAAAAAATATTCAAAACAGTTGGTTTTCTACCCATCACGCTATCTTTGCCTTGCGCGGTGTAGCATGAGTTTGTGCAGCCTCTACGGTGCTACACAACTCACTTACCTGAAAACCCCTGCCAACATGGCTAACCAATGCTTTCAGCACCCAAGATTCCCTCAACAGAGGTCGAGGAAGAGGAGGACGAGGTACAGGGAAAATAGGCCAAGGGTCTCCAACTATAGAGAACAGAACCAAACATGGTCATGAACACTCAGAGCATTCAAAACACTCTCACCACTCTCAAGGTCAGAGGGGGAGAGGCAAGAGATGGACCAGTAAGTCCAATGTTCAGTGTAACCACTACAAGAAATATGCACACTATGAACGGGAATGCAAAAAGAGGCAAGCTGACCAAAATAGCAGAGCCAATGTCTCTAAAGAAGAAGAAGGCTCATCTGAGGTGATGTTTCAGTCTTATTAAGCAACTGAAGAACACTGCAGCTCATATCTATGGCCACAAGATAGACGTTTCAACAACCACATGACAGGTAACAAGTCACTCTTCTCTAGTTTGGATTCTTTTGTTGTCATGAATATCAAGCTAGGAGATGACTTTCTCGTTCCAACAAAAGGAAAAGATACTACCCTTGTTCTTATAAAGCAAAATCAAAATAAATTTATTCATCATGTGTTCTATGTACCACATTTGAACGTAAATATGATCAGTATATGTCAATTACTTAAGAACCGGGATGATATTAGGTTTTATCATACATATTGCACTATTTATGATAAACCCCTAAGTAAGAGACTCATAGCCAAAGTTGAAATGACCAGGAATAGAATATTTCCTCTCAGTCCCAAGAGTCCCAACCTTCCATATTTTGTAGCTCATATAGTTTCTAGTCTAGATGAATCCTAGTTATGGCAATGTATATTCAGTCATCTTCCCTTCAAGAGTCCCAATGTCTTGCACAAATAGTCAATGGTCAAAGGGTTACCAGTTATTCATGAACAATCCAACACCTGTGAGGATTGTATCACT
Organism: Pseudotsuga menziesii; assembly: GCA_001517045.1. Lineage (NCBI taxonomy): Eukaryota > Viridiplantae > Streptophyta > Pinopsida > Pinales > Pinaceae > Pseudotsuga > Pseudotsuga menziesii. The sequence goes on from LPNX010226876.1 coordinate 64,776, forward strand.
GGTAAACATCAAAGGGACAGCTTCCCCACTTCCACATCTCGATCCAAATAACATCTTTAGTTAGTGGCATGAAGACCTTTGTGGACCCATGCAAACCCAATCCATGGGAGGTATTTTTTATTTGCTGACATTTATTGATGATTTTAGTAGGGAAACATGGATTTAGTTCCTCGGGAATAAATCAAACACCTTCTCCAAGTTCAAGGAGTTCAGGTCTCTCACTGAGAAGTAGTCTGGAAAGTTCATTAAAATGCTCAGGTTAGATGGTGGAGGTGAATATGATTTACATGATTTTTCAGACTTCTGCAAGCAGCATGGCATCCAAAGATAGTTCACCACTAGATACACTCCACACCATAATGGAGTTGCTGAAAGAAAGAATCAAGCCATCATGAACATGGCCCGTAGCATGATGTCACACAAGAAGCTATCAGATGAGTATTGGGATGAAACTATTGCATGCTCAGTCTATTTGCTCAACAGATCACCCACGGTGACTGCCTAGGACTAGATTCCCAAAGAAGCATGGATTGGCACTAAGACTAGTGTCGCACATCTCAGAAGTTTCAGTTCTGTTGCTTTTACGCATATACCTAATGAGCTCAAAAGAAATATGGATAACAAGAGTGAGCGTTGCATTTTCACTGGTTATAGTGAACAACACAAGGCGTACAAACTGTAAAATCCTGTCACCAAAAAGGTTGTGGTGTGCAGAGACATAAAATTCATTGAACACAAATGTTGGAGTGATCATTTAGACATACAACATGAAGAAATCTCAAATCTGCTAGATCTCCCTATCAGACTTCCAAGATTGGAAGTACAGCAGCAAGAAGAAACACCACCAAAGAGTCCACCACAGAACGAGAAAACCAGAAGCTTGAGAGAGTTATATGAACAAACTCCAGTTCTTAATGAGAAACTTTAGTATGCTCTCTTCTCCCGTCATCCCACATCTTTTAATGAAGCAGTGAAGGATGCAAGTGGGTAAAAGCCATGAATGAAGAGATTGATGCAATAGAGAAAAACAAGACTTGAATTGTTGTTGACATTCCTGCAGACAAAACCAGTATTGGAGTCAAATGGGTCTATAAGACCAAACTGAATGAAAAATGAGAACTTGAAAAGAACTTAGTCATAAACAATGGTGAAGATGTACTAACAGTTGAGATTAAGGGGGTGTGTTGAAGAATGTAATCTCACTCGTTAGTTAGTAAGTTGGATGACCCATGGTATTTGCTCACCTATGATATTCACCCATAGTATTGTTATTATCAATCTAATCATTGCTCACTATGTTCAACCACAGTAGTTATCTGCACTATGTTCAACCATTTCGATTGCGCGAAATTTCACAAACGTGCACTGATATTATGTACTAATTAATATTGTTACGTTTCTCAGTTGAAGATGGACATGGGACATGTTATAGTGTAGAGAATGAAGCTACGTAATACCTATAGCCACAGGTTTGTATGTCATTTCGATTTGGTTGACGATTGCTCAGTATTTCCAGATTTTTATTAACCACACCACGACTATTTATAAGTTCTATACGTCAGTTAAATATTGATACACTATATTCAAGATTGAGATACACATTGACTTTAAATAGATCAAACATATTCGAAGATTCATCTTGATATGTCAAACATAGTGAAAGGGCTTCCACAAAGTTTTATGGGGAGAATAAAGGAGAGTAAGCTAGATTGTGTTAAGAATTGTAATTTTAATGGATTATTATCAATATTGTATTAATTAGTTAGTTGATTAGCTGAGTTGGTCATATCAAGTAGAATTAGTGACTCATGGTATTCTCTCATTCATTGTATTTACTAATGGTTTTGCTGTTATGTCATCCTATAAATACATTTGATTAATATTGAGAAGGTAATTTCATTGGCGAAGCAATCAATATGCCCATTATGTTTTTGTAAACAAACTGTAGACCATTTGTATTTGAAATTAGATGTATTATTTTTGAAATAATAACTTCTAATTGTTGAAACTGTAGACAATTTGTATTTGAAATTAGATGTATCTTTTTTACTCAAATCTAAATTTCTTTATTGAAATTATATAATCAGGAAATTATATAAGACGTTATAGATATAAACAATGTTGAATCCATTTCTATAACAAATAAAACTCTTTCGTTAATTTTAGTTTGAAATTTTATAAAGGTCAAGTTCTTGAATAATGCGCTGTATTATTCAGGGTAACTCAATTTATAAAATGGTTACGTTAAAGGCAGTTTAAATAATTTAGTATAGGTTTTAATGTTAATTAAGATTGATTTTTTTTTTAAAGAATTATCTAGTTTTTTATAATTTTATTTTTATGTTTAAAAATATTTAACAAAAGTATTTTGAAATTATCATAATTTTCTTTAAATATTATTTTTATTTCATAGTTAAAATTGTCAATAATAAAAATAAAAATTATACTTTAATATAAAAATTATAATTATATTTTATTATAAAAATTATAATTTTTACATTAAAATTGAAATTTTTATAATAAAATAAAAAAATATCAATATTTTTACAATAATATAAAGGAAGTAATTAATAATTTTTTTATTTTATTGTAAATATTTTATTTTTTAACAGTCAAAGGAGAATGTATAACCGTTTTTACAAAGAAATGGAGAGTGGACTATTCCTTATTCATTTCATTGTAATTTTTATTTTTATTTTTCATTCCATATTTTAAAAACGGAATTGTGTGCCCCAAGGCCCGTCTTACCTGCCCATTCATTTGTGAAAAGATGTAAGTATTTTCATTTCATTGTAAAAACCACCAATACCTAATATTTTGCATATTTTCTCTTTAAAAAAACATCAATGCACCATTTTGCATATTTTCCCTTTCAAAAAACAACCAATCCTCTTTTTATATTAGCCCGAACATCAACATGGATTTATGGCTCACATGATTGTATCAGTTTGAACATTTTAGTGGAAACATCAACAATGTGTTCTCCATACTCATGGCTTATGCTTTCAAGTGTCTTATTGTCATTTATGCCTAATGTGTTCCACTTCAAATTAGTTTCATGTAGATATTTTATAAGGATCATGGGGCAATAGTTTTATTCCATACATGGCCAAAGTTTTGATACCAACAACAATGTGTTCTCCATACTCTTTGCTCATGCTTTCAAGTGTCTTATAGTCATTTATGCTCAATATGCTTCACTTCAAATTAGCTTCATGCACATATTTTATGAGGATCATGGGGCAATATTTTTATTCCATACATGGCCAAAGCTTTGATAACTTGTTAGGAATAGTGAGACATCATTAAGTATATATGATAAAGAAACTAAAGCTAATTCACTAATAATCACACATGATAACAAGGATAACCCATAAGACAAGCACTGTTTGGGTACATTAAGTACATCAAGATAATATAAATAATGATATTTTGTTTATGTAAGACCAATTCAAATAGGTTTTATGGTCAGTTATCATGTGGATCCTAGATGAAGGCGTGATACCCCTATGGGTCATGGATGAATACCATTGTGGTCCACACGTGACCACTAAAGGTGTAAAATTAATGACTACTAAAGGACATTGAACCTAAAAGTCAAGGTTAGTGAACATATCTATGAGAAATGGGTGGGGTGGGAGGAAACTAATGGATGCCATTGTCTAATGAATCTCTTCAACTCAATCAAATTCGAGAGCTATCCATTCCTAACACCTTAACCAAAATATGGGGGACTTGAAATTTTGAATCACACCCTATCCGTGGAGGCATGCTAAGAATAAAGTGCCATGCAATCCTATCAAAATACTTATCAAATTTTATCTTTAGCAACTAAGATTTTTGTATGTAGCTTCTTAGTCTTTATGTGTCCCATTCTCTGAGATAATGTTATCAAGGTTAAAAGTTGAAAGTTGAAACTACCCTTCACCACATATGTTTTCTCTATTTTGACACCCAATAGCAAACATCACCAATCTCCTAGCCAACATCTTGGACATAATATTTAGGTCACATTAAGCAAGGTGATTGAATCCTTCAACCTCCAACTATATCTCTCTTAGATCCATTTAATTTGGTACCCAAGGGTTAGAGTTGTAATATTTCCTCAAACGTATTGAATAAGTTGGGTCCAATAATATTATCCCACGCATACACTAGTAAATTGGCACAGGTATCCCATCTTAACTCGGAGAATTCTCTTCTTACATGGCCCAAAGTGAACAAATTAGTCTCTTCTCGTCTCAAGTACTTTTTTAGTGCCAATGGGGTGTGGGTTCTTTGGTGAGGTACATGGAGTGTCAGATCGTCTACAAAGTTCCCATTTCAACTGTGGTATGACTAACGAGAATGGCATGAGATTATAAAAAGATGAGATATGGTGCAATTGTTGGGAAACTTTGAGAGAATATATACCTATGAAGCTTGGATTCTAATATAAAGGAAGGTTGTTCTATGTAGTGTAGCACATTGGGTTTCGTTTGTTGAATATTCAAATGAAAAAGTTACTTATCTACCAAGATTGATTCATACATGAAAATAAAAATGAAGCAATCAAGATTGTTGTTTGGCATGTTTCATTTCAACTCATATATGGGAATGGGAGAAATTACTATGAAAACGACTGGAAAAATCCTCAAGTGTCCTCATCATTTTCTCTATAACTATCCTTGTTAAGGTATAATGAGGGAATTATGTATGTTGTTTGTTTATGCATTAGGAAATCATGCAAGGAATTTTGATGAGTCATTTTATGCCACTTCCCAGCTTTGTTGAGTCCAGTTTTTTCCCTCTCTATCCTTGTACTCTTCAAAACTTAGGAACTGATGCTCAAGCTCAACAAAATATTCTAGGAGAACATTATTGTGAACATTGGTGTTCAAAATTTTTGTTGCGTAGCTATGACCTATGCTCCTAGTCATTTGCCCTATATTGTCTAGTCATCCTTTTGTACCAACCTCTTACAAACGGGAAGCAATGTGTTCATTTTGAAGATTTATTTTTTTGTATGAAGACTAAAATGGAGTTGTAAACACAAATCATTAGACGGTTATTTTTCATTGATACCTACTTACTGAGATTTTATTGTTTTGATGTTCTTTGACTGAGGATCTGAAATTAATTACAGCAACATAGTGATGCAGAGACTAATTGATATTCTTTATAGACATGGAAATCAGTGCTAAGTTGTTACTAACTTTTATATTATATAGGTTATAATATATTCATCATGGTCTGAAGTTCCCCAACTTTTCTATTAATGTTTCATCTTGACGGGTTGTTTAGATGTTTACTGGTGCCACCATATTTCTGAAAATTTTCAGTACCATATGCCATTATAGTGCGAGGTTCTTTAACATTGTAGACATTGATATTCTATGCTTAGTTCAATTTGAACAAAATTCATCCTTTGTTACACATTTCTAGGGAGAACAATTGTTACTTTTCTGGAGTCTGGGATAGGAAACTTTGCAAAGGATGATTTTATGATTTGGCTCTTCTAGGAAGAATAATGTGAATTGACTATAATTCACAATTGTCAAACGATTATATTGATGCAAAAAATTATGTTGGTATTGATCACCTCAACTTATTTCTTCATCCATGTTAGAAATGCATGCTTGGCTAATATGTATATATGTCTTTGTTCAGGTTGTCAATGTATGGATTTCTCAAATGGTTTTTTGTGTCTTAAAACACAATATAGGAAATCTATAAGTTGGGGGCTCTGAGATTCAATTGGATGAAGAACCAGTGAAACTATAGAGCTCGAAATGACATATATAATATGATGATTAGGTTATATGCAAGACATAAGATTACTGATCAAGCTCGTGGTCTATTTTTTGAAATGAAAAAATGGAGGTATGAATTTTTTTGTTATAGTTTGTAATAGTGTTTAAGTAAGCAACGATTTTCATTTTCTAAGTTAATTCAAGTATTATGGCATTGAAATGAAGTTCTAGATTCGTAAAATTTAATCCTGGTGTTTTTTTTTTCAATTTGAAATTACACCAAAAAGGGGAGGTAGACTGAAAACACAAGATTCTTCATTTGCTCCAATTTGCATACTTCTTTAATAATAATATCTTTGGAAAATATACTCTTTAATGGACTTAACGATTCACGATGCTAATTTGGCGAGAACTATGCCAGGTTTCCCATCTCTGTTGTTTCTCGCTATGGCCTCCGTCGAGGGCGGTTCCCATCCGCCCTCTTTCTCTCTCTCCCATGTGATGTCAATGATTTCACGCGCCTGGTCTCTTCGCAAGGGAAGAAGTTGAGTGGAGGATATCTGCCCAAATTTATTAACAGGCTTGAAGACCTACCTATGCTAGCACTTCCCCTAGAGAAAAATGTCTGGGTTGCTTTGTCTCTTGCAGATAGAGCGTTGGTTGGACAGTTTATTGGCCTGCGACCATAAAAAAAAAACCACAGATAGTTGGGTTCATAGAAACTGGAAGCCATTGATCACTTAGAATGTCTCCACCTACACGGTTGGTCGAGGGTTTTTCCTATTTAACTTCGCATCGAAAAAAGACCGGGACCTCATTTTTAGAAATTGTCTCTACTTCATGGGACCGCAGGGTTTGTACTTGAATCAATGGAATCTATATTTTGACCCTTTAGCGGATATTCCCAAATCCGTTCTAGCCTAGGTCCATCTGTTGAACCTCCCAATTCACTGCTGGATTCCAAATACTTTGAAATCAATAGGCAACACCTTAGGAAATATATAGACACAATAGATCCTAACTTATCAGTATGCATGTGATACAATCTACATTGAAGTAGATCTACAATTCAGTCTTCCAGAAACCATACAACTACCTATGGGTTTTTGGTCACACTTCCAAAAACTAGACTATGAGAAACTATCATTCAAGTGCCGGGGTTGCCATGAATATGGGCATTTCCACAAGCATTTCCCTCAAAACTAGGCGACCCAGCAAGAAAAAGAAAAAAGTGAAGGATGGAATCCTCTCAATAAAGAAAAGGGAAACCCTAAGGTACCTCAAGGCCTAAGGAATGAAGGAAAAAAAAACTCAGTTCCAAAACCTAAGACAATTACATCTCCCAAAAATAAACCCGTGCAAGATTTGTCTAGATCTGGTGGGAACAACTTCGCAACTTTGGAGAATATTATCGAGGATGAAGGCCAGTGAAGTCAGAAGTCAGAACGAAAATCAAATAGAAATTTTGGAGCCAACAAAACCTTCTCCTAAACCTCAAGAAACCTCAATTGTAGGAGGAGAAGAAGAACATGGGAAATCAGAGGTAGAATCTGAAACAAAAGGAAAGAAGAAGGATAAATCAAGACAACTGTGGCTGGTAAGAAGAAAGCTATGCGATGAAGGAAAAAAGGAAAATAAATAAGGGAGTAGGGAACCTATAAGTACAAGCAACAAAATCTCCTCAAGAACCCATGAACCACTAGGAAACAAGGGAAACCTCAAAAAGGCATCCCTTCTGCCACCAAAAGTAAATGTTGAAAGTACTCTCTTAGAATGGTAGGGGGTTAGGAAGTAAAAACAAAGAAGAAGCTATCAAATATTTGGTATGCACAACTCAAGCAGACCGCTAACTAATCTAGGAAACCAAATTGGAGGATAAATATTTCCTCCAATCAATTCAAAAGTTTGGGAAAAAAGGTGGAGGCTCTGCAGTAAGTTCCAGAGGAGCCTCTGGAGGAATAGGCACTGTGTGGGATGCCTCTAAATTCAATTTGGGGTCCACTAAATCATGCACTCATTTTATATTTACCCAGCTTCTTCATAAAGCCTCATGAAATTAGGTATGTATGTTTAACATTTACGTTCTAGCTCTCTTTTAAAATACACAACTCTGTTGGGAGCTCCTCCAGGAAGTCTTCATGTGCCTGCAACTAGAAAATGTTATTCTTGCAGGAGATCTTAATGTTGCATTGAACAAGTTAGAAAAAAAAGGAGGTTCGGTGACCAAAGGCCCGATAAGAGAGTGGGTTGATGAGATCATTTTGGATTGGGACTTGACTGATATCAAATCCTCGTAAGGTATTTTCACATGGACAAATAAACACATTGGTCCTAGACACATAGATTCTCAATTAGATAGATTTATGGTTCAAAGCTCCTTCTTCTTACTGGGATTGAGGCCTACTTCTAAAATAATCCCCTTTGGAGCTATGGATCATAAACCCATCCTACTTGAAATAAGGAGAGACATTAACTTGGGCCCAATCCCCTTCCATTTTAGTTCTCTCTAGGTTTAGGAAGAAGGCTTCATGGAAGTGGTTCATGAAAATTGGAGCACCCTTGTCACAGGCTCTCCCTTTTTTGTTTGGAAAGAAAATATCTGAAGGAATAAAAAATATCTCAAACCTAGGGAAAAGAGAGAGGAAATCCCCCTTATGATCCCGTTTGGAAGCTCAACAAAATATTTATTCCACCAATCCAAATTGGAGGAAGTGGAAATAACTAGAGAGCTCTTAGATAAAGAAACGTCCCTGCATCAAGCTCTCTACTCACTGCATAGACAAGAAGAAGAATATTAGAGGTAGAAGTCCAGGAGTATCTGGCTCCAAGTTGAGGATCAGAACACCATATTCTTCCACAAGCAAGCCGAAGATAAAAAGAAATATAACTCAGTAACTAAAATACATGCTCACGGTCAATCTATCTCATACTTTGACAAAATTAAGGAAGAGGCAATTCGACATTTCACCTCAATCTACTTTGAATATAGTCAAGGGAATTCTATAGACCCATGGGATATTTTGGATATGATACCAAATAAATTTAAGAAGGACAAGGGCCTAGCAGCTCAATAGGCCTATCTCTTTGGAGGAGGTCAAGAGCGCACTCGAAGACATGGAAGATGATAAAGCTCTAGGTCAAAATGGATTTACAGCTCTGTTCCTAAAAGTTTGTTGGGATATCATTAAAAAATATCTCTACAAAATGGTGTTAAAATCTCAAAGTTGCGACAAGATAGGGGAAGTACCAATTCATCCTTTCTAGATCTCCTCCCAAAATAAAAACTAGCCTCCTCATTTGATCATTTCTGACCAATTTATTTATGCAATATTGGTTATAATGCGATCACAAAAATCGTGGTAAAGAGGCTAAAGGGGATCCTTCCAAAACTCATTCCAAAAATTCAAGGGCTCTTTATCAAGGACAGGAAAATATGGGACAACATTATCCTTGTCCAATAATCCATTCACTCTAGCATCGGCAATCGACAGAAAAGTATGGTGATGAAAACATATTTAGTTAATTCATTTGGGTGTGGCCGACATGCTTTTCTTCTCACTACTACATTTTGACCAAAAATCCGACGGCCGTCATGTCGGATTTTCGACACTTCCCCGTCGCATGTACGACACTTTGGTTTTTTTTGAAGTGTCGGAAACTTGTCATCGGTTAAGCGACACTTAAGCAACCGTCGCTTGAATTTAACTCGTCGGTTATCCGACACTTATTAAGCGACAATGACAAATTTTTAAAAAATTTTAGACCCACTAGGCGTCGGATAAGCGACACTTATAAGCGTCGGTGAAAGACTACGCGTCGGATAAGCGACACTTATAAGCGTCGCATAAGCGACGACTGTTAAAAAAAAAATTCTAAACTGTCGGATAAGCGACACTTATAAGCGTTGCTTAAGCGACGACTGTTAACTTTTTTTTTTTAAAAATTAATTGTAAATTGCTATTGTGATCTCTCTGCAGGAAGACGAAGGAGGAGGCGAGCATGTAGGGGTGTATTGAGGGTTTTCAACATGCTCTATGAACGACTCTTCGAATCCATCTTTCTCGAAAACCACCATATCACCAAGCTCGACTTGCTCAGCGATAACATTGCAAATAACATAAGGTAACTGCAAATAACATAAGGTAATTGTCTAATTAAATCCAACTTTTTGTACTCTGACTTGAGTTATCTAACACAGTGTTCCATTGATTTTATCGAAGTGCAACCAATCACTTCAGAGTTGACCCTTACTCAGAATACACCTTCATTGTCGCGTCCATTATCTTCTGTGCTTGGTTGTGCAACATAAAACTATACCCATCGTATTGATTG
>LPNX010226878.1:6116-18646 GCA_001517045.1 Pseudotsuga menziesii
CCCAACGGATTATATTCCAACACTAAGATCAAATCTCATCGCTAAAAAAGATTAAGAAAGGAGGTGTTTGATGAGTATAGGCATTCCCTCTCTAAGAATCATAGGTATAGAACAAATGAAAAAACTATTTTCAATGGGAAAAAAGAGAGTGCATTAAAACCACAGATAATTACACCTCACGTTCGGAAGATGCAATACAATAGAAATCATCAAGCTGGTACGTATGGATCATCATATATGAATTGTTATGTATTTTAATTGTTATTGTGAGTTGTTTACTATAGTGGCCATAATTGATTTGTGTAATTGATTTATAAACTAATATTCATGATGTCATTCGTGATCATGAAGGAATTAATGGTATTCCATGAGGAATGAAAAGTTATCTTTTACAATTCAAGAGGTTGACCTACTATGAGAACCTACAAATTGCTCATATGTTTGATACAATGCATATTGGAAAGAATGTGACTGAAACATTATGGATACTACTGGAGCTAAGGAGCAAGAAAGATAAAATTGTGAAAGTTTGAAAATACATTCAAGAAGGAAACCATACAGTTAAAGATGTCATTCAATTTCATAGAAATGGAGACCAAATTAATATAAAATCAATTCCATGGATGTTTTTGGAGTAGCACGGTAATGTTGTTAAAGAAGTAATGCAGAAAATTAAATTTCCCACTGTATTTTGTGTGAACTTGAAGAATATCATAACAAAGAAAGGTGATTTTTCTAGGGTCAAAACGCATGATTGGCACGTCTTCATCAAGGTAATTATTATTGTTATGTCCATCTATAATTTTTTTTTCATTTTATTGCATAGATTTTTTTCTTGTTTGTATACTCTTTGTTTAATATTTTCTTTGTTAATTATCGTTATTGGTTTATGTCACTTGTAGATGGTTGACATCTAAATAAATCCATAAAGAATATATAAATTATTGGAGGAGAGAAATTCCTCGTCTCATGTGTGAAATGCAGAAGCATCTACCTTCTGCATTTTTCAATGCACAAGAACACTACCTCATACACCAAGTTGACGATATTGAATTGTGTGTACCTGTGTACTCAAGGTCCACGTGGATGGTTGAATCAACTTTATTTCTTTCTACTCTCCTCATCAGTCATGCAAAATCAAGAGTAAATAAGATTTCACAGTCTCTGCGAGTATACGAGCACATGCCGAGGGTTCTATGATGGAAGGATACATGGTATACCAAAACATTTTGTATGTTAGTGAATATATTCCTAAGTTAGCATCAAAGCTCAATTTACGTCGCATTTGTGATCCCAACTCCAATAACAATTTTTAAGGGGAGTACCTATAGGGGAAAGGTAGATCAAGGAAGGTGAAAGGTAATTATTAGCTAATGGATTTTAATTATATCATACATATTCGAATTCCATATTCAATTTATTGCATCAATTAAGAGCATATACTTTGTTCAAAAAATTTTCATTTGTCTTGAATTTTAATGTTTATTTCCATCAAGAAGTTGGTCGAGAGTGGGATGCAATTCATTTATACATTGTAAACAATCTTGAATGGATGAAGGTATGGATTAAACAATGAAAACAATCAGGTCATGGAATATCATGGGAAGGTGTGGCTTCATTGGTAAAAGAAGCACATTGAAATGGAGATACAAATCTTACAGAAAGGGAAATTGATTTAGCATATGGTTTAAAAGATAATCTAGAAAGCATATTAATCAATCACTATAAATATTTTATTTTTCAAATTACATTTTGATGTACATGTTGTTCTTTTCCATGTATGGTTGCATAAACATGCAGTTAATCATAAATATTGAATCGTTATGTAATCTTTTCATGTACTGCTTGTTGTATGTAAAACGCCATAAGGATATGATGTGAAATGGTTGTGGATATCTCATCAAATTTTTTTATGAAACAAAGAAAACATCATATTTTGGGATATCTTTAGTCTTTGAGGTGACCAACATTTCATCTAGAAGTGACAGACATCCATAACTCTCATAAAATCGATACTATGGGTATTTGGAAGATATTCTATAGTGTGACTTTAAATCCTTCATGGTAGTTCTGTTTGTTCTCAAATGGCATACGTTATGATTGAATAAAAGTGATCCCGATAGAACTATTGTTGAACATGATAATGGATTTACCATGGTAAATGCAAGGTTGTTTGAGCCAAGAGTGAAGCCCTATGTTCTTCCAATCCAATGTGAATAGGTATTTTACTCAGAGGTTCTAGGTAAAGAGGGTTGTTCATTTATTGTGAGACACGATCCAAGGGGAAGGATGGTAATGTATAACCTAGATGAAGGTAATTAAGAGGGTACTCTGGAAGAAGAATTTGATGATGAAGAGAATGATCAATATGAGTTATATGATCATGGTGATCCGACACAAGATTCCCAAGAAGTACTTGAATAAAATGATGTTGCAGACAATGACCATGAATATTATTTCAACGATGACATGATGATCGTAACTAAATTAGATGACGATGATGATATGGCCAATCCTTGCGGTGTTGACTTTGGATCTCATGATACGGATGATGACATGGATTATGGTTTTGATGAAGGTGATTATGAAATCTATTGAAATGTAAATATTTAGTTAGACCTATTATTTTATCTTATTTCACTTAAAAAGAGTTACTAACATTAATGAGTTCATATATTTACAGATAGGAGAACAAACAAGGCTAAAATAATCTTCATAATCATCATCATCATCATCATCATCACCTTCATATTCGTCAACATCATCGTCATCATCATCATCATCATCATCTTCGTCATCATTGACATCATTATCATCTTCATCATCATCATCATCACCATCATCATCATGTCCTCATCATCATCATGATAATATTCATTAGTGTCAACATCATCATTTTCATCGGCATCATTTTCATCATCATCATTATCATCACCATCATCATCACCATCTTCATCATCTTCGACATCATCATCATCGTCGTCATCGTCATCTTCATCATCATCATTTTCGTCATCATCATCATCTTCATCATCGTCAACAGCATCTTCATCATTGTTTTCATCTTCATCATCATCATCATCATCATCATCATCATCTTCATCTTCATCATCTTCATCATCATCATCCTCGTAATCAATATCATCGCCATAATCGTCATGATCGTCATGATGATGTTGTTATATTTTTATCATTTAAGCAATATGATCTTAGGATCTTATATGAAAGAATAACATGCACAGCAATGATGACAAGAAACAATAGACACATGATATTTTCCTCAGGGAAACCATAAAGGAGAAACCCCCGCAACTTTCTCAGTGATAGAATGAGCACCAATAGTAGCAGTAAAACCAAAATATAGAAAACATGATCTCCAACAGTTGTTCTCTGTCTTTCACACTTGAGAGAGCTTCTCCTCTCTCACTCATGAGCCCTGGTGAGTGAGTGTGTGTGTGATAAATAGAGAGGCTCACTCTCTATTTATATTCTTTCGTTCACTTAATTTCCACTACAACAACTCATCCTCACTTAATAATTACTTACCAAGATCGACATCTCTAGGAAAGTCTAATAACCCTAGTGCCCCACAACTGTGGCAACTTTTCCCTCATATCAACAAGGAGGGTTAACCTTAACTCAATTGTGGGGACTATTTCCCCGAATTACAATGGAGGGTTAACCTCAATGAATTTACATGAATGGTTTACATTATAGATACTTCCTAATAGGAACATCTGGGTACAATACATAAGATATACAAATGAATAAATTCTGAAGTTAAAAATACATCAACACTCCCTCTTAACTAGGAAGGTATTCTATTGACATAATTTATCAGCACAAGTCTTCTTCTCTGTATCATTTGGATCATCATCAAGTCATCTTTATCTTCAAGTCATATTCATCAAGTCTGGATCATCACTGGATCATTACTTGATATGGATCATCACTGGATCATCACTGGATCATCATCAATTCTGGATCATCACTTGATATGGATCGTCACTGGATCATCATCAAGTATGAATCATCACTTGATCTAGATCATCATTGGATCATCATCAAGTCTGGATCATCACTTGATCTAGATCGTCACTGGATCATCCTCAAGTCTGGATCATCACTTGGTCATCATCATTGGTTCTATCCCAATTCTACTCGTCACAAGAATTTCTACAGAGCCATCCCTTTTTCATGTTGGTTGTAGGCCAAGCCTTCATGTTTCTTCAGCACTTATATCTAACCATGGAATGAACCATGTTAGAAAGTCCCACCCAGCACTTACATATGACCATGGGATGAACACATCCAAGAACCATGTTAGAAAGGCATGCCCCACACTCACATCTGACCATGGGAGGAACACATCCAAAACCCATGTCAGAAATTCCCAACACTCACATCTGAGCTCATCTTGTCAGAAAGGATCTGCACTTACATCTAACCTCATCGTGTCAGAAAGGCTCTACACTTATATTTGATCTCATCCTTTCAGAAAGGCACTGCACTTACATCCAACCTCATCATGTCAGAAATGCTCTGCACTTACATCTGACCTCATCGTGTCAAAAAGGATCTACACTTACATCCGACCTCATCATGTAAGAAAGTCGTTGCACTTACATACGAACTCATCATGTCAGAAAGGATCTGCACTTACATTCGACCTCATCATGTCAGAAAGGCACTACACTTACATCCGATCATGTGGGAACACATACCTCAATCACATCAGAATGGATTTGTAATGACCATGTGAGAACACATCCCATAATTACATCAGAATATCTCTACACTGATCATATGGTAACACAACCCACAATCACATCAGAGCATCTCTATACTTAGATCTAATCATGTGGGAATATATCCCTCAATCACATCACAATGGCTCTGGAATGATCATGTGGGAACACATCCCATAATCACATTAGAATATCTATGCACTAATCATGTGGTAATACAACCCACAATCACATCAGAGCATCTATGCACTTACATCTAACAATGTGAAGCTCAGCCCTCCACCATGTTAGAAAGGCCAACGGACACATCAATTCCCATTGGAGGGAACTTCGATATGGAGGACACCAAGCTTCTCCCTGAAGTACTCAAACTTCACTCTAGCCATTTCTAGCATAGAATCACATCGAGGCTGATTACATCCCGGGATAACCTCCGAGATTCGCCAAGACCGATTACATCCAAGGAAAACCTATAGGACTAATTATGTCTGAGCAACCTATGATCTTCGCTAGGATTTATGCTTAGACAACCTATCTCACTAGCTATGCTAGAACTCCCTCTTTCAAGAGATCTTGATCTGGATAACAAACTAGAGCTTCACTGCTCCTCTCTTCATCATACAAAAATGCAAGTCAGATCAACCAAATCAAATAGTAGTTTTCAAAATAAACATACTACCTCCGAAATAGCAAGTGGCAACATATTTTGCCTCAGCTATACTCATCGCGATCTAGGACTCCATCCTTCCAAACCAAGAGATCACACTTGATTCCATACTGAAGAAACACCCTGAAGTGCTAATCCTCTTAATGGCACTGCCTGCCGAATCCGAATCCACATAATAATGTTCTAATTCACGTCATACTTGAGCCCGTACTCAGTTGTACCCTTTAGGTACCTCACTGCGTGCTTTGCAACCATCACATGAGCATGTCTCAATGTGTTCATAGAAAAGAAAATATATGGTCTTGTATTCGTTAGGTACATCAAGGAAAAAATAATATGACGATACATCATGGCATCAACCATCTCTGATGAAGCAACACTCAATAGCTTCAAGTTTGATTCCATAGGTGTGGTCATGGACTTGCAGTCCATCATCCTAAACCTCTTCAGGATCTCTACTGCATACTTCCCTTGTCCCGAGGAGATTCCATTCACATTCTGCCACACCAATATGCCTATAAAGTAGTGGATCATATCCAAGTCCTTCATCTCAAACTTAGCAGCAAGTCTCCTTCTTGCAAATTTAATGAGTTCCTCTTTTCTGTCAGGAACAAGTCATTGGCATATAACAGGAGCATCACCAGTCTTATGCCTTCAACCTGAAAGAAAAGGTTCAAATATGATTTACTCTTAGTAAATCCTAGATCCATTAGT
Organism: Pseudotsuga menziesii; assembly: GCA_001517045.1. Lineage (NCBI taxonomy): Eukaryota > Viridiplantae > Streptophyta > Pinopsida > Pinales > Pinaceae > Pseudotsuga > Pseudotsuga menziesii. Next base: position 12,246 of record LPNX010226878.1, read on the forward strand.
AATATGTCCATCATGTCATACTATGTTGAACCTTAGTATCTTCTGCGGTCACTCCATCTTAAGCAGAGCATCATTCTCCCTTTTCCTTTTGTACTCTATGTATTTTGTACTGGAGTGAAAAGTAGCTTCCTCTGCTACTAATATTCTATGTATCCTTCTATGGTCACTGGATACCAATATCATCTATCTTGAACCTTTTCAAAATTTCTTCTCGCACTCATCTGTGAGCTTGCAATCCTCTATAGGATTTCATATTCAACATTGAAGAAAAGGTTAAGATCTTCACCACTCTATGTGATCTTCAAGCTCATCATGTGTGTGTTATCCCATGGGTTCCTTCTAAGCTCGTACAAGGCCTTCAATAATTTTGCACACAAGATTCTTCCTGTCATCTGTCTTAACTGCTAGCGGCTACAAATGTCTCTTCGTAGTCTATTTCTTCTTTCCATGAGAAGCCTCATGCTACAAATATTGCCTTGTATCCTATTGCATGTTATATATTTCAGATCCATATGGAAGACATTATAGAATTCCCTTGAGGTCCTTGATATCACATCCTAGACATCATTCTTCTTGAACTGGTATTCTCCTTCCCTTTCTTCTTGGCCACTTCTTCATAGCTGGAAGGCTCTACATCAATGATGTTGCTCAATAGTGTCACATAAGTGGAGTTTCTCTGAGGCCTCTTTATTTCTTTCGAAAGTATCGTCATATTATTCTTCATCTTGGATTCTTTGTTGAACTGCCATCACTTTTTCTTCGGAACAAGTATCATCCTTATTTTCTTGTAGGCGATTGTACACGATATTTCCTACAAGTCAAATGCATCAGTTCTATGGTTAGAAACATTTCATAAGGCATATTCATAATGTAAAATTACTATGCATAAATATATAATCATGCAACTATTTTAGCCAATATAACGTTCATCCATATCTCACAGAAACTTTCTAGATGCCTTCCATCTCTACCAGGAAAACATTGAGTGTGCACTAATCCAATATGTCAGCAAAGAGGTTTCATTCTAAATAAGTAGAAATGGAGAGTTGTATAGCACCATGGGCTACTTACCCATCACATACATATTAGTAATGTAGTGTCATTAATGTAAACATTCTATCATCCATAACACATCAACTGAATATAAACAAATGCATAACAAAATAATATCATGAAATGACAATTAAATACTTACCTTTATTTGTTTCGTGGGTAGACTCCTTCTTGAGCCTTTAGCTTCATCATCTTCTTCATTCATCATTTCTTATCCAAATTCTAATATGGATAAGAGGTTCTTCAAGAGTTGAGTCCTTCGCATTCCTCATCACTTGAGGGATCTTATTTGGTGTTAGAATTTCATCATTAAGCTAGCATTATATTAGGATCTTTACTGAGAGAATAACACGCACAGCAATCAAACACAAGAGATAATGAACACAGTGTTTATCCTTGGGGAAACCATAAATGGTGAAAACCCCACAACTTCCTCAGAGATAGAATCAACACCAAAATAGAAAAACCCCAAAACAATAAGTGATCTCCCGACAACAGTAACCTTCTTCTTGTCTAGCCCCAGTGTCTTCTCCTTCCTCAACTATGCGCTACACTTGAGTGTGTATGAGTTGTGTGATAAATAGAGACTCTAGTTCTCTATTTAAACTAATCCCGACATGACTAAAACCCTACCAGGGCTGACCTCTACTAGGAGAGTATAATAACCCTAGTGCCCCGAAACTGTGAGGACTTTAACCCTTAGACAATAGGAGGGTTACCCACAATGACTTGACATGACTTATTTACATGATAGACCTTCCCGATAGGAACATCAGGGCATGGCATAAATCAAGTACATCGTGAAATAAACATCATGTTACAATATATAAGAAATACAAGTCAAATAAATTCCGAATTTACATATACATCAACACTCCCTCTTAACTAGGAAGGTATTCTTTTGACACAATTTTCAGCACAAGTCTTCTTCTCTGTATCTTGTGGATCATCATCGAGTCCACATCATCTTCAATACTTCTTCATCTTCAATTCATCTTCATCTTCAATTCATATTCATCATCGGATCTAGATCATCACTCAATCTGGATCATCATGGGACATCATCACTTGATCTGGATCATCACTCGACATCATCACTGTATCTGGATCATTTCTGCTGGATCATCATCACTGGATCTGGATCATTGTCACTCGATCTGGATCATCACTGGGCATCATCACAGGTGCTATCTCTTGATTCTTCTCATCATAGGAACCTCTATAGAGCCAGTCATTTTTCATACTGGATGTATCATCTTAGAGCTAGTCCTTTTTCATACTAGATGAGGCATCACAGAGCTGGTCCTTTTTCATACCAGATGAGGCATCACAGAGCTGGTCCGTTTTCATACTAGATGTGGCAGCTACTCAGAGCTAGTCCTTTTTCATACTAGATGAGCCTTCACAGAGCCATCCCTTTTTCATGCTGGATGTGCCATCTACACAGAGCTAGTGCTTTTTCATACTAGATGTGTCTTCACAAAGCCAACCCTTTTTCATGCTAGATGTGCCATCTACACAGAGCTAGTCCTTTTTCACACTAGATGTGTCTTCACAGAGCCAACCCTTTTTCATGCTGGATGTGGCATCCACATATACCTGACATTGGAAGGAACCAATCCTCTCACCATGTCACGGCTCTTACATCTGACCATGGAAAAAACCAATCCTCTCACCATGTCAGAATGGCACAACACTTATATCTGACCATGGAAGGAACCAGTCCTCTCACCATGTCAGAAGGGCTCAGCACAGACACATCACTTCCTCTTGGGAGGAACCTCGATCTAGAGAACACCAAGCTTTTCCCTGAAGTAATCAAACTTCACCCTGTCCAATGGCTTAGTTAACACATCAGTTATCTGTTTGTCCATCACAACATACTGGAGCTTCACTGCTCCTCTCTGCACCATATCCCTAATATAGTGAGACTCACTCTCAATATGCTTCGACTTGTCATGGAATACTAGATTATCTGACAACTTTACACAACTCTCGTTGTCATAGTATATACAAGTAGCATCTAACTAGATATCAAATAAATTAGACAGTAGCTTCCTCAGCCATACTGCCTCACAACTAGCTGACCAGGATGCAACATACTCTGCTTCAGCTGTACTCAGTGCCACATAGGATTACTTCCTGCTAAACCACGAGATCACACATGATCCCATATTGAAGCAACACCCTGAAGTGCTCTTCCTATCGATGGCACTGCCTGCCCAATCTAAATCAACATAACCCTCTAGGTTAATCTTCTAATCAGTCTTATACTTGAGCCCATAATCAATCGTACCCTTCAGGTACCTCAAAATATGCTTTACAGCAGTAAAGTGAACATGTCTTGGATCTGTCAAGTATTGGCTCAAGGTTTTCATAGCAAAGAAGATATCTGGTCTCGTGTTCGTCAGGTACATCAAGGACCCAATCACCTAACAATACATTGTGGCATCAACTATCTCTGATGAAGCATCACTCAACAACTTTAGGTTTGATGCCATAGGTGTGGTTAATTCCTTGCAGTCCATCATCCCAAATCTCTTTAGGATCTCTACTGCATACTTTCCTTATCCAAGAAAGATTCCATATGTAGTCTGCCACACCTCCATTCCTAGGAAATAATGCATCATTCCCAAGTCCTTCATCTTGAACTCAGTAGAAAGCTTTCTCTTCGTATTAGCGATCAACCCATCAATACCTGTCACAAACAAATCATCTATGTAAACTAGAAGTATCACCGGGTTGCCATATTCTACCTTGTAGTAAAGGTTGAAATCTATTTTAATCTTGGTAAAGCCCAAAATAGATAGAAAGTCATCAATTCTGATGTACCATGTCCTGGGTGCTTGTTTCAAACCGTACAGGTCTTTCTTCAATCTACACACATGAGACTCCCTGTCATGTGTCTCAAAACCGAGTGGCTACTCCACATACACTTCCTATTCTACTACACCATTCAAGAAGGCAGTCTTGACATCCATTTGGTGTATCTTCCATTTCATCACTATAGCCAGAGCAAGTATTGATCTGATGGAAGTGTATCTGGCTATAGGTGCAAAGGTTTCTTCATAGTCTATTCCTTCTTTATGAGAGAAACCCCAAGACACAAATATTTCCTTATACTTTTCAATGCTACCATTTGCAACATGCTTGATCTTGTAGCTCCATTTGGAATTTACAACTGACTTGCCTTTTGGTCTTGGGACAACATCCCAAACATCATTCTTCATGATCGATTAATACTCTTCAATCATCGCATCCTTCCATTATTTCTGTTCTATCACTTCTTCATATTTGGAAGGTTCCTTATCAATGAAGTCACATAGTAAAGCTACATAACTGGAATAGGATCTGGTCCTCTTTCTTTCTCTGAGATTCTCTTCTGGAACCCCATATCTTTCTGCACCTTGGATAATCTCTCATACCCAAGCAGGTTTCCTCTTGTGAGGATTATTCTCCTATGATGGATCTACAGGTATTTGTGGTTCTTAAAATTCTCGATCTTCTTCTTGATTTTCTTTGTTCATGATTGTATCATGAATTCTGGGAGATTTTTCTTCTTTAGGTTCTTCAGCAAGTTTCTCTCTGGATTTTATGTAGGCTGAATCTTCATCAAATGTTACATCTCTGCTGATGTCAATCTTTTTGAACCCTGGGAAGTATATTCTGTAATCCTTCGAACTTTCAGAGTATCCCACAAATATACCCTTCTTTCCTGAAGGATCTAATTTTGTTCTCTTCTCTTTTGGAGTGTGTATGTGCATAGGATAGCCAAATATTTTGAGATGGCTAACTTCTGGTTTCTTGCTGGAGAAGACTTCTTCAGGAGTCTTGTTCTCGAGTACTCTATGTGGAGTACGGTTCTATACATACACTGTTGTTCTAGCTTCTTCTGCCTAAATATGCATAGGAATATCTTGATCATGAAGCATAGCTCTTGCAGATTCCATGATAGTTCTATTCTTCCTCTCTACAACCCCATTCTGTTGTGGATTGTAAGGAGTGGACAACTCCCTTTTAATCCTTGATTCCTTACATAGTTCCTTGAACTCATTTGAAGTGAATTCTCTGCCATTGTCTGATAAAAAAGTATTGATCTTCTTTTCAGTCTAGTTCTCGATCAAGGCTTTGAATTCCTTAAACTTGCTAAACACTTCATCTTTATTCTTCATGAAGTAAATCCATGTCTTCCTAGAAAATTCATCAATAAAAGAAACATAGTAAACATACCCGCTTAGTGAGCTTGATGACATTTGTTCGCATACATCAGAGTGGATGATTTCCAATATTCCTTTTACTTTGCTCTCTCTGCTTGGAAATGTATTCTTTTTGTTCTTTCCTTTCACACATCCTCTGCAGACCCCTTCATGTTTTTCTTGACTTTATGGAAGACCTTCAACAGCTTTGCTTGCAAGTGGTAGTGCTCTGTAATGTACATGTGTAATCCTTATATGCCAAAGTTCATTTGGTTCTATTGTGTCATGAACCAAAGCTTGATCTGGTTGGCCCTTCAACTTGTGTAGACCTCCTTCTTGTTCTCCAATCACGATTGCATCGTCAAAAGTCTTTCCCTTTCGCCACATAAGAACTTGGCCATCTAGAAAAGAAACCATCATTCCTTTTGCATCCAATGCAAATATGGAGAGGAGGTTCTTCTTTAGTCTTGGAACAAATAATACATTCTTCATCTTCAAAGACTTTCCAGAGTCTAGTTTATATAAGGATTGACCACTACCTTATATTTGATACTGGTAGTCATCCCCAAGTTTCACCTTGTGAGGTGACTCATGTTCAGATAGATTCACAAATGATTCTTTGAATCCCGTCATGTGCTTGAAAGCACCACTGTCTATGAGCCAATCATTTTTTCCATGTGAAATAGTTCCCATGAGAGCGGATATTAGAACATATTCATCCTCACTTGAAGAGTCAGCACTCTCTTGTCTGATTCTCTTTGTGGAAGGTTCATCATCCTCTGTAGCATGGGCATGATGTCTTCTCTTGTTTCCCTTATTCCTTAGATTTCTTTTGTTAGGGAAGAATTTGGATATGTGACCTTTCTCATCACATTTGTAACATCTAATAGTATTTAGATCTTTTCTAGAGTGTGAAATCTTACCTTTGGAGTGATAATTGCCCTTCTGTTTTTCTTGCAGTGAACTCTGAGAGCTTGATCTTCACTACCCATCTTCTCTTCTTGAGCTACTATCTGGGATTATTCTTGAGAGCATTCTTCCCATAGTGCAGTAAACTTGACTAAATTATTTTTGGCACAGATTCCTTGAATGAAAGAGTCCCATGATCTAGGGAGACCATTCAAGGTGGTCATCACAATCTCTGCATTTTCC
>LPNX010226878.1:18695-47456 GCA_001517045.1 Pseudotsuga menziesii
CTAAGAAACCCTTGTAAAGTAAGACTGAATAGTCTCAGCATTCTGGATCTTCAAATTCTTCAATTGGTTTCTCAAAGTAATCTTCCTGTTTATGTTCTTCCCTTCAAAAAATTTGGTTAGGGCATCAAACATAGCTTTAGGTGTCTTGAGAGAGGACACCTGTGGTATGAGATGATCCTTGATAGAATCATCAATGATTCTCTTTGCCATAACCAACTTCTTCTTATGTAAGGCCTTAGCCTCATCTCCCTCTGGAACTAGAACCTCCTCATTGATATAGGAGTCCAACTCATTCTCTTCCAGGACGAGGGATATCCTATACTTCCAAGCTCGGAAGTTATCAGCTCCCTCAAGATTTTCATCAAGCTTGGTATGATGAGACATCTTAAACTGAGAACCTCAAATGGAAATACAAAATATTTAGATCTTACCAAGTCAAGATGTCGGATCTAGATTTGGAGCTGAAATCCTGCAGTGTTGGTTCAGTAGCAAATTAGGGTTTTGCTTTTCCAGAGATCTGTCCACCCAAATGCCTTGAAATTTATCCCTAACTTCAATTTTGGGGAGGAGATCAATCCAGGCCTAGGCTCACTGGAAAATTCCTCTTCTATGAAAATCCCTAATTTTCTGCAGTAGTGTTGGGTCCAAAACTGAAAAACCTCATAATTGGATTTTGCTTCGACAGAAAGATGCGCCCTAAGGAGGAGAGTTATTCCACCTTACGTTTTTTGAAAATCTATGGAGGAAGATCGACAAGATAGGAAGCCCTAGTTCCCGCAGCTGCACAGTGTCTTCTTCTGAGGTTAGCTCTGATACCATGTTAGAATTTCATCAGTAAGCTAGCATTATATTAGGGTCTTTACTAAGAGAATAACAAGAACAACAATAAAACACAAGAGACAATGAACACAGTGTTTATCCTTGAGGAAACCATAAATGGTGAAAACCCCGTAACTTCCTTAGAGATAGAATCAGCACCAAAATAGAAAATCCCCAAAATAGTAAGTGATCTCCTAATAGTATTAACCTTCTTCTTGTCTAGCCCCAGTGTCTTCTCCTTCCTCAAATATGCACTACACTTGAGTGTGTATGAGTTGTGTGATAAATAGAGACTCTAGTTCTCTATTTATACTAATCTCAACATGACTAAAACCCTACCAGGGCTGACCTCTACTAGGAGAGTCTAATAACCCTAGTGCCCCAGAACTATGGGGACTTTAACCCTTTGACAATAGGAGGGCTACCCACAATGACTTGACATGACTTGTTTAGATGATAGACCTTCCCGATAGGAAGATCGAGGCATGACATAACTCAAGTACATCCTGGAATAAACATCAGGTTACAATATATAAGAAATACAAGTAAAATACATTCTAAAGTTACATATACATCAACATTTGGATGGTGAGACATTTATCTTCAGTTGCTCCAATATTCTCTTATCTTATTATGGGTCGAGCTTCATCTTGTGTGCACTCTTCCTAGAGTCTGCTAAAAGTAATCACTTCCTTTTGGCACACATTCCTCAAATGAATGAATACCATGATCCTGGGAGGTCATTCAAGGTGGTTATCACAACGTTTGCATTCTCCACTTATTCTTCTAGTCCTTCAAGTTGTTCTTTTATTTGAGAGACCCTTGTAAAGTATGACTGCATGATCTCTGCATTCTTGATCTTCACATTCTTCAACTATTTTCTCAAAGTCATCTTCTTATTTATGTTCTTCCCTTCAAATAGCTTGGTCAAGGAATCAAACATCTCTTTATGTGTCTTTAGGTAAGACACTTCTGGTATAAGGTGATCCGTGATTGAATCAGCAATGATCTTCTTAGGCTTGACCAAGTTCTGCTTGTGTAAGGATTTTAGCCTCATCTCTCTCTGGAACTAGAACCTCTCCATTTATGTAGGTGCCCAATTCATTTTCTTCAAGAACCAGTGATATCAAATACTTCCATGCTTGGAATTTTTCAGTTTCACCAAGGTTTTCATCAAGCTGGTGTGACTATTCATTTTGAAATGAGAACCTCAAATGTAAATAGAGAAAGATTAGATTTTACCGATCTGAGGTGTCCATCCTGGTTCCAGAGCTGGCTGATCTAGGGTTTGTCAGAGAAACCTTAATTTTAAAAACTTGGAATATTTTATATATGATTGGATAGAAAGATACAACTCTTCAATGCAATATTTCCAATGTTTTCCTTTTCTGAAAACAATGGAGGGAATCTCCCGGAGCAAGAAGCCCTAGTTTACCAATTTATTCTGCAGAAATGCTCGATACTGTTTCTATGGTATCTACGAAATTAATGCTCCTCTATGTCTACAATTTAGTACTGAGGTAAGCTCTTCTATCCTTGTTCCAAAACCACATGTTTCATCAGAATTGGTTTCATCAATTGGGACTTATGAGAGTTTTCCCAAGGTGACATGTTTCAGGACTGTTCAACATAGTGAACTTGTACAAAATGGAACATATCATTGTTTCATAATCAGGATCTGAAACTTTTAACATAGAAATTGCAGTCTATTTACTATCTAGAACATCTTGAAAATTTCCATTTGGACCTTTTTAGCCTGAGATATAGCAATTCTCCCTATGTGTCATGTTTAGTGATGAATCCTAGAAGAGGCTGGAACCCTGAATTGGAGGAATCCTATATCACATAATATATTGAATGTGAGGCTGAAACTTTTACATTGTGTACACCAGGAATTTATCTTCGGACTGTGCAATTTTTGGCTCATGAGCCTTCTCCAATCTCAAGATATAGCGAATCTACAAAAACTACTAGTTTTAGTATTTTAGGGTTTTTCCAGCCCGGGGTCAAATTAGAGTTTGAATTTTCTGAAGTTTTACCCAACCAAAAATATCTACCTAGTTCTCTAAACTTCTATTTTGAGAAGGAGAGAAATCCTATCTTCGGCTCACTCAAAAATTCCTCTTCGATGAAAAGCCCTAATTTCTTGTAGCACAAACTGAAAATGCCTGAAGTCAAATTCTACTTCAATAGAAATATGTTCCCTTCAATGGAGTTTCATCCTAGACTTATTTTTCTGATGTATTGTGGAGAGAGACCCAAAACTTAAGAATCCCTACCTTCTGCAGCTGCACAGTGTCTTCTTCTCAAGTTAGCTCTGATACCATGTTAGATTTTTATTATTTAAGCAATATGATCTTAGGATCTTATCTGAGAGAATAAAATGCACATCAATAATCACAAGAGACAATAGACATAAGATATTTTCCTCAAGGAAACCATAAAGGATATAACCCCGCAACTTCCTCAGAGATAGAATGAGCACCAATAGCAGTAGTAAAACCCAAAGACAAAAAATATGATCTCCAACAACTGTTCTCTCTCTCTCACTTAACAGAGATTCTCCTCTCTTACTCATGCACCATAGTGAGTGAGTGTGTGTGTGATAAATAGATAGGCTCACTCTCTATTTATATTCTTTCGTTCACTTAATATCCACTCCAACAAGTCAGCCTCACTTAATAATTACTTACCAGGGTCAACTTCTCTAGGAAAGTCTAATAACCCTAGTGCCCCACAACTGTGGGGACTTTGACCTCTGATCAACAAGGAGGGTTAACCTTAACTCAATTGTGGGTACTATTTCCCTCACTTACAATGGAGGTTTAACCTCAATCACTTTACATGGCTTGTTTACATTACAGATACTTCCTGATAGGAACATCGAGATACAATACATAAGATATACAAATGAATACATTCTGAGGTTACAAATACACCAACACATGTGGCATCTCATTTGTAGTATTATGTTTCATAGCCATAATCATGATCATCATTTTCATCATCATCATTATCATCCTCATCATCATCATCATCATCACCACCATAATTTTCATCATCATCATCATGTTCATTATCATTGTCTTCATCAGCATCATCATCATCATCATCATCATAATAATCTTCCTCATCATCATCATTTTCATCATCATCTTCCTCATCATCATCATCATCATCATCATTGACTTCATCATCATCATCATCTTCATCATCATCATGTTCATAATCATTGTCTTCATCATCATCATCATCATCATCTTCATCATCGTTAACATCATCGTCATCTTCATCTTCATCATCATCATCTTCATGATTGTCAACATCATCATCATCATCATATTCTTCTTATTCATTACCATCATCTTCATATTCATCTTCATCATCATCATCATCATCATCATCATCATCATCATTATCATCATTTCCATCATCATCATCATCGTCGTCGTCATCGTCATCATCATCATATTCATCACCATCATTGTCATCGCCTTCATTGTTGTCATCATCATCATCATCTTCATCTTCATCATTGTCATCATCATCATTATTGTCATCATCATCATCATCATCATCATCATCATCATCATCATCATCATCATCGTCATCTTCATCATCGTCAACATCATCATCGTCATCATCTTCATCATCATCATCTTCATATTCATAATATTCATCATCATCATCATAATCATCATATTCATCAACATCATATTCATCATCATCATTGTCGTCAACACCATCATCGTCATTATCGTCAACATCATCATTGTCATCACCATCATCATACTGTTCGGCATTTTTTTTCAATATTTAATTCCACCGTCTTCGTCATCATCATCATGTGCTACGTGGGGCCAATGATGAATTTATTTATGTATGTGTCGGCTTGGTGTGATATTTTGTGTGGTTAGACTAGAGACATGAATTGAGGGTGTGGGAGGGTTTCCAGACTACAAAATCATCCATCATCGTCGTCATCGTTGTCATCATCGTCGTCATCATCGTAATCATCATCATCATCATCAACATCATCAACATGATCATTAAAATTATTTTAAAAATTAAAAATAAACCTACATCAAATTAATTACTTCATTTCCTAATTGTCATCATCATTCGTATCATCCTCATCATCATCAACATCATCATCATCATTATAAGCATCATCATCTTCATCATCATCGTCATCAACATCTGTTGATGTAATTGTAACTTTGGAATGTATTCACTTGTATTTCTTATGTATTGTAACCCAATGTTTATTTCAGGATGTATTTGTAATGTACTTGAGTCATGTCATACCCCGAGGTTCCTATCGGGAGTTACTATAATGTAAACAAGTCATGTCAAGTCAAGGTGTGTAACCTTCCTATTGTCTAAGGGTTAAAGTCCCCGCAGTTCCGGGGCGCTAGGGTTATTAGACTCAACTAGTGAAGTCGGCCCTAGTTGGGTTTAGTCAAGTCAAGAATTAGAATAAATAGAGAGCTAGCCTCTCTATTTACCACACACTCACTCACACTTAGTTTTAGTGCATAGCTGATGAAGAGAAAGACAAATGGGAAAGGAAGAAAGAAGTTACTACCGTTGGGAGATCCTCTTACTATTTTTGGGTTTCACTTTTGGTGCTGATTCTATCTCTGAGGAAGTTGCAAGGTTTTCTCCATTTATGGTTTCCCTGAGGAAAAACACTGCGTTCATTGTCTCTTGTGCTTGATTGTTGTGCTTGTTTTTCTCTCAGTTAAAGATTCTAATGTTATGCTATCTTAATGTTAAAAATCTAAGATGGTATCAGAGCTAACCTGAGAAGAAGACACTATGCAGCTGTAGGAACTAGGGCTCCCTACTTTGTGTATCTCTCTCCATATATTTTCAGCAAAAGTAGGGTGGAATAACTCTCCTCCCTAGGGTGCATCTTTCTATTGAAGCAGAATCCAATTCTAAGTTTTTTTAGTTTTGGACCTGACATTGTTGTCAGAAATTAGGGATTTTCACAGAAGTGGAATTTTTTCAGTTAGCCTAGGCCTAGATTTATTTTCTCCCCAAAATCAAAGTTAGGGATCAAATTAAAATCATTTGGTTAGACAAAACTCTAGAAAAGCAAAACCCTAATCTTCTCCTGAACCATCACTGCAGGATTTCAGCTCCAAATCCAGATCCGACATCTTGACCTGGTAAGATCTAAATATTTTGTATTTCCATTTGAGGTTCTTAGTTAATATGTCTCATCATACCAATCTTGATGAAAATATTGAGGGATCTGATAACTTGTGAGCCTGGAAGTATAGGATCTCCCTGGTCCTAGAAGAAAATGAGTTGGACTCCTAAATCAGTGAGGAGGTTCCAGTTCTAGAGGGAGATGAGGCTAAGGCCTTACATAAGAAGAAGTTGGTTATGGCAAAGAGGATCATTGCTAATTCTATCAAGGATCACCTCATACCACAAGTGTCCTCCCTCAAGACACCTAAAGCTATGTTTAATGCCCTAACCAAACTATTTGAAGGGAAGAACATCAATCAGAAGATGAGTCTAAGGAACTAGTTGAAGAATGTAAATATCGAGAATGAGGAAACCATGCAGTCATACTTCACAAGGGTCTCCCAGATCAAAGAATAGCTGGAAGCAGTAGATGAAGAAGTGGAGAATGCAAAAATTGTGATGACAACCATGAGTGGTATCCCTAGGTCATGGGATTCTTTCATCGAAGGAATCTATGCTAGGAAGAAGTTATTCAAGTTTAGTAGCCTGTGGGAAGAATATTCACAAGAAGAAGATTGGATAGCAGCTCGAGAAGAAAAGATGGGAAGTGAATTTCAAGCTCTCACAGTACACTCCAGGAAAGGAAGAAGGGAAAATCATCATCACCAAGGTAAGCATTCTCATCAGAAAAATAATCCTGTAAGAAGGGACCCATCCAAACTTAGATGTTATACATGCGATGAAATAGGACACTTTACTATAAATTGTCCCATGAATAAGAATGGATCCAAGAATAATAACTCCAAAAGAATACATCATGCTCTCACTGCTGAGGATGATGATCCTCCCAGGAAGAGGGTAAAACAAAAAAGTGAATACTCTTCAAGTGAAGATGAATATGTTCTAATCTCCACTCTCATGGGAACTGTTGCTCATGGAAGCAAAGATTGGCTTATTGATAGTGGGGCTTCTAAACACATGACAGGTTTCAAGGAATCCTTTGAGAAACTATCCAAACATAATCAACCCCATAAGGTGAAACTTGGGGATGACTACCAATATCCCATAAAAGGTAGTGACGAATCCTCCTACAAGCTAGACTCTAGAAAGTCTATGAAGATGAATGATGTCTTGTTTGTACCAGGACTAAAGAAGAATATTCTATCCATATCAGCACTGGATGCAAAAGGCATGAGGGTTGCATTTGTATATGGCCAAGTCCTCATGTGGTCAAGAGGAAAGACGATTGACGATGCAAAAGTAATTGGAGAACAAGAAGGAGGTTTATACAAATTCAAGGGCCATCCAAAACAGGATTTGGTCTATGACACATTAGAAGCAAATGAACTTTGGCACAGAAGGCTTGCACATGTGAATTACATAGCACCTCCACTTGCAAGAAAAGATCTTGAAGGTCTTCCAAAAATTCAATCAAAACATCAAGGGGTCTACAAAGGATGTGCAAAAGGAAAGAATATAAAGAAGACATTTCCATGTAGTGAGATCAAGGAAAAAGGAATCTTTGAAATCATCCACTCCGATGTATGCGGACCAATGTCATCAAGTTCACTAAGCAGGTATGTATACTATGTTTCTTTCATTGATGACTTTTATACGAAGACATGGATTTACTTAATGAAGAACAAAGATGAAGTTTTCGGCAAGTTCAAGGAATTCAAAGCCTTGATTGAAAACCACAAAGAAAACAAGATCAAGACCTTTTGATCAGATAATGGTGGAGAATTCACATCAAATGAATTCAAAGACTTATGCAAAGAATCAGGGATTAAGAGGGAGTTATCCACTCCATATAATCCACAATATAATGGGGTTGCAGAAAGGAAGAATAAAACTATCATGGAAGCTGCAAGAGAAATGCTTCATGATCAGGATCTTCCCATGCATCTATGGGTAAAAGCTTCCAGAACATCGGCGTATGTACAGAACCGTACTCCACAAAGAGTACTCAAGAACAAGACACTTGAAGAAGTCTTTTCTAGCCAGAAACCAGAAGTCAGCCATCTCAGAATATTCAGCTATCTAGTGTCCATACACATTCCAAAAGAGAAGAGAACGAAAGTAGATCCTTCAGGAAAGAAGGGTATATTTGTGGGATACTCTGAAAGATCGAAGTCTTATAGAATACACTTCCCAGGATTCAAGAAGATTGACATCAACAGGGATGTGACATTTGATGAAGACACAGCTTACAACAAATCTAGAAAGAGACCTGCTAAAGATCTTGAAGAAGCAGAAGCACCCAGAATTCATGATACAATCATGAACGAATAAATTCAAGAAGAAGATCGATAATTTGAATAACCACAAAGACCTGTAGATCCACCTCAGGAGAAGAATCCTCACAAGAGGAAACCTGCTTGGGTACGATAAATTATCCAAGGTGCAGAAATATATGGGGATCCAAAAGAGAATCATAGAGAAAGAAAGAGAACCAGCTCCTACTCCGGATATGTAGATTTACTATGTGACTTTATCAATGAAGAACCTTCCAATTATGAAGAAGTGGTAGAATGAAAAGAATGGAAGGATGCTATGATCGAAGAGTATCAATCGATCATGAAGAACGATGTTTGGGATGTTGTCTAAACACCAGAAGGGAAGTTAGTTATAAATTCCAAATGGATATACAAGATCAAGCATGCTGGAGATGGTAGCATAGAGAAATATAAGGCAAGATTCTGGCTTGAGGTTTCTCCCAGAAATAAGGAATAGACTATGAAGAAACCTTTGCATCTATAGCCAGATACACTTCCATCATATGAGTACTTGCTCTGGATGCAGTGAGAAAATGGAAGATACACCAAATGGATGTCAAGACTGCTTTCTTGAATGGTGTAGTTGAAGCGGAAGTGTATGTAGAACAACCACTTTGTTTTGAGACACATGGCAGGGAGTCTCATGTGTGCAGATTGAAGAAAGACCTGTATTTTTTGAAATAGGAACCCAGGACATGGTATGACGGAATTGACAGCTTTCTATCCAGTTTGGGCTTTACCGAAAGTAAAGAAGACTCCAACCTTTACTACAAGGTTAAAAATGGAAACCCAGTGATGCTCTTTCTATATTTAGATGATCTATTTGTAATAGGTATGGATGGGTTGATTTCTGATACGAAGAGAAAGCTTACTACCAAGTTCAAAATAAAGGACTTGGGTATGATGCATTATTTTCTAGGCATGGAGGTGTGGCAGAATGTGGATGGAATCTCCTTCGGACAAGGGAAGTATGCGGTAGATATCCTGAAGAGGTTTGGGATGATGGGCTAAAAGGCCATGAGCACACCTATGGCATCGAACCTGAAGTTATTGAGTGAAGCTTCATCAGATACGGTTGATGCTACGATGTATCATCAGATGATTGGGTCCTTGATGTATCTGACGAACATGAGACCAGACATTTGCTTTGCTATGAACACCTTGAGCTATTTCTTGAAAAATCTGAGACATGTTCACTTGATTGTTGCAAAGCATATTCTGAGGTACCTGAGGGGTACAATTGATTATGGGCTCAAGTATGAGGTGAATCGAAAGATTAACCTGGAAGGTTATGTTGATTCAAATTGGGCAAGCAGTGCCATTGATAGGAAGATCACTTCAGGGTGTTGCTTCAGTATGGGATCAGGTGTGATCTCTTGGTTTAGAAGGAAGCAATCCCTTGTGGCACTGAGTATAGTTGACGCAGAGTATGTCGTAGCTTGTTCAGCTAGTTGTGAGGAACTATGGCTATGGAAGCTACAATCTGATTTATTTGATCTCCAGATGGATGCTACTTGTATACATTGTGACAACCAAAGTTGCATGAAGTTGTCAGAGAATCCAGTGTTCCATGAAAAGTCGAAGCATATCGAGATCGAGTATCACTATATTATGGATATGGTGCAGAGGGGAGTAGTGAAGCTCCAGTATGTTGTGACGGAAGAATAGATAGCTGATGTGTTGACAAATCCATTGGTTAGGGTGAAGTTTGAGTAATTTAGGGAGAAGCTTGGTGTTCTCCAGATCGAGGTTTTTTCCAAATGGAAATGATGAGACCTAGATCCATTCTGACATGGTGAGAGGATTGGTTCCTTCCATGGTCAAATGTTGGGGCTGAGCCATTTTGTCATGGTGAGAGGATTGGTTCCTTCCATGTCATATGTGAGTGCTGAGTCATTCTGATGTGACTGTAGGACTGGTTCCTACATGATCAGAAGTAAGCACTAAATTCCATTCTTGGAATGGAGGCACCTAGTCAGTTACTAGGTAGCTCATTTTGGGACTGGGGGCCATTCTGATATGACTATAGGATTGGTTCCTACATGATCAGATGTGAGTGCAAGCCCTTCTGACATTGGTTGTTAGATGTAAGTGTAAAGCCCTTTTGGCATGAAGGATTGGTTCCTTACATGGTCGAATATAAGTGCTGAGCATTTCTAACATTGGTTGTCAGATGTAAGTGTAGAGCCTTTTGGCATGGAGGATTGCTTCCTCACATGGCTGAGTGTAAGTGCTGAGCCTTTCCGACATTGGTTGATGGATGTGAGTGCTAGGCCTTTCTGATAGGATTGTGGGAGGTGTTCCCACATGGTCAGATGTGAGTGTTGGGTGTGCCTTTCTGATATGATTATAGGATTGGTTCCTACATGATCAGATATAAGTGTTGGGAAGGCCATTTTGACTTAGGGTCAGATATAAGTGCTGGAAGAAGACCTACATGGAGGCTAGGCCTACAACTAGCATGAAAAAGGGATGGCTCTGTAGAACTTCCTGTGACAAGAAGAATGATGAGATAGCACCCGTGAAGGTGCAATGATGATGATCTAGTAGAGATGATCCATATTGAGGTATGATCGAGATCCAGAGATGATGCTCCAGAGATGATCCATATTGAGGGATGATCCAGATCCAGTGATGATGATCCAGATCGAGTGATGATCCAAATCTAGGTGAAGATGACTTGAAGATGAAGGTGACTTGAAGATAGATGTGACTTGAAGGTGAAGATGACGAGGAATCAATGATGATCCAGATGATACAATCAAGAAGATTTGTGATGATAAATTTTTTCGAGAGAATACCTTCCTAGTTAAGAGGGAGTGTTGATGTAATTGTAACTTTGGAATTTATTCACTTGTATTTCTTATGTATTGTAACCCGATGTTTATTCCAGGATGTATTTTTCATGTACTTGATTCATGTCATACCTCGAGGTTCCTATCGAGAGTTTCTATAATGTAAAAAATTCATGTCAAGTAAAGGTGTGTAACCCTCCTATTGTCTAAGGGTTAAAGTCCCCGTAATTCTAGGGCAGTAGGGTTATTAGAATCACCTAGTGAAGTCGGCCCTAGTTGGGTTTAGTCAATTCAAGAATTAGTATAAATAGAGAGCTAGCCTCTCTATTTAACATAACTCACTCATACTCAGTTGTAGCACATAGCTGAGAAAGAGAAAGGCACTGGGGCAAGGAAGAAAGAAGTTACTTCTGTGGGGATATTATCTTACTATTTTTTGTTTTCACTTTTGGTGCTGATTCTCTCTCTGAGGAAGTTGCAGGGTTTTCTCCATTTATGGTTTCCCCGTTGAAAAACAATGTGTTCATTGTCTCTTGTGTTTTATTGTTGTGCTTTTTGTTCTCTCCGTTAAAGATCCTAATGTTATTCTAGCTTAATGTTAAAAATCTAACACCATCACCGTCACCATCATCATCAACATAATCATCATCATCATCATAAACATAGTCATCATCATCGTCAACATTAGAGGAAATTTCAATTTAAAATGGGCCTTCCAAAAATAATACAAATTCCATGTCATCATCCTCATCCTCATCATCATCATCATCATATTGATCCTCCTCCTCCTCCTCCTCCTCATCATCTACATCCTTGTCCTCATCCTCATCATTGTCATCTTATGATGATACCACTCAGAATCATCATCATAATCCTCAACATCATGACTTTTATTGTTTCACATAAATATGATGATAATTATGATCATGATCATGACAATAAGAGAACTCTCATGATAATAAACATGTACAAGATATTATGTAGAATCACAATTCTCTACATTATTTAATGTTTATCCCTATTTGTTCATCTTTTATTTCCAATTCTCTTAGAAATTTATTGATTCAACTATTCAATTAAATTTTCTACCTATGTTGATGTAGATCATAGTGATCCCACTTTTCCTTTTAAGAAAAAACTTCTTACCAAAGAAATTTCTCTTCATTGCTACTTAGAAGGAATAGTTGTCTCTATTTCCAATATGTATGGTGCAATGCCTCAGAGGATTACTAAGTAATAGTTGTCTCTACTACTTGAAGTTTACCAAGGTAGTCGCATTAGGTGAATGAATGTGTGATCAAGGATAAAAATTTGGAAAAGAGGTTAATGCAGATAAGTTAGATTCGAAGGAACTTGTACATTCAACGTCATAAGATGGATTAATTTTTTGGTTTATACATAACAACATTGTATAGAATCCTTGATGAAAGGTTTAAACTAGTGTACAACTTCTTTAAGTATATATGGTGCTAAAGTATTGCAACCAAGAAGATATTATGAACATGTCGAATAAGGTCATTTCTTTTGGAAGTGGAGTGGCCACTTCGATGAGGATTAAGAAAAAAGAGATAATGACACCTGTACTAAAAAGTTGTTAGGGATTTTTTGTTGGGACATTGAATAGTACTTAGAGAAAATAAACAAAGGTTAATATGAGACTAATACCTAACCTAAAATTCTTAAACCTCATAAAGCATAATACATATAAAACCTATTTCTAAACCCCTATAAACCCTATCACTTATCATCACCAAAAATTATCACATTTAACCCTTTATCCATATGAGTCTTAACCAATACAAAGTCTATGCATATAATTTCAATCACCTAATAATTATATCTCTTTATACTTATCAAAATTTATTTTTTTAAATTAAATCTTGTAATTTTATATTAAATTTATTTTTTAGTATATATATATAATTTTAATTACATATATAAAAATAAAATAAATAAATAAAATAAAACATAAAACAATAACAAACAACCTCACCTTGCAATATTTGTCTCGCCCTATTTTGATTTCATATTCAAGAGAATCCTTCTTCCTCTATGCATCTCATCGAGTTCCTCTAGAGCTCATTCAATGGTGATATGAGAAACTTTGCCAGAGAGTAATATCTGAGACTGATACCAGTACACATTTTCACTTCATATTCATGTAGATGCTTCTTCCTCTACGAATCTTGTCGAGTTCCCATCGATTTCATTCAATGATGATATGAACAACTCGACCAGAGAATAATATCATAGAATGAGCTAGTGATTGGACAATGGGAGCAATGATTTAGACCCAGGAATACTAAGGAGAGTGGATTATTGTTATGTAATAGAAAATGAGGGAAATTAGAAAATAAACTGTAAGCCAAGACAATGCATCCCAAAATTGTGAGTACCATTCCATAATTCATTTCTATTTTCAAAAATTTTAAATTATTTTGCAAATCTCTAGGGTTTCAATACTAATTTGATATTCCTTGGGATTTAATTTATAATTTTGTAAATTCACTATGTTTTTGGTAATTCAATGGTTAGTTTGTCATTGAGTTTGGGCATGAGTTTGTAAAGGTTCTGAAGAGGAGACTTGGTGTATTTTTTCTGTGAATTCGTACATTGTTGGCCAATAAATTTAGAGGGGTACATGAAATGGTTGAGATAGGCCTTGTTATATAGTTTTTTTCTTCAACATGAAATCCACCCTGAAAAATAGAGGGCTTCAGGCTGCTCTTTTAGGTAATGAACCAAAAGAGGGATTAAAATATAACATAAATATGTTAGAATTTTATCATTTAATCAATATGATCTAGGATATTATCTTAGAGAATAACATGCATAAAATAATCACAAGAGACAAGAGACACAAAGAGTTTTCCTTAGGGAAACCATAAAGGAGAAAACCTCAGAACTTCCTCAGAGATAGAATAAGCACCAAAAGCAAAAGTAAAACCCAAAGACACAAAGATGATCTCCGATAGTTGTTCTCTCTCTCACTTGTGCGAGCTCCTCTTCTCTCACTCATGTGCTATAGTTGAGCGAGTGTGTGTCTCAAATAGAGAGTCTCACTCTCTATTTATACTAGTTTTCACCTTGACAACTACTTACCAAGGCCAACTTATCTAGGATAGTCTAATAACCCTAGTACCCCTCAACTGCGGGGACTATTTCCCTAACTTACAAAGGAGGGTTAGAGTCTATGAATTTACATGAATTGATTACATTAATTATTCTCCTGATAGGAACATTGGGGTACAAAGAAATACAACATATAAAATATACAAGTGAATACATTCTGAAGGTACAAATACATCAACGCTTCCTATGAACTAGGATAGTATTCTCTTGACACAATTCATTAGCACAAGTATTCATCACTAGATCATTCATCAAAGTTTTATGATAATGATAGAGATATCATCATCATCAAATATATATCATCATCATCATCATTGCTCCCGTTGTCTCAAGCAAATGGTTCTATCTCTCAATTCTACTCATCATAGGAAGTTCTACAGAGCCAGCCCTTTTTCATGTTGGTTGTAGGCCTAGCCTCTATGTAGGTATTCATCTTCAGCACTTATATATGACCATGGGAGGCCCAGCCTGCTACCATGTTAGAAAGGTCCAACGCCTACATCTGACCATGGGAGGCCCATCCTGCCACCATGTTAGAAAGGCCTAGTACTTACATCCGACCATGGGAGGCCCAACCTGCCACCATATAATAAAGGCCCAACACTTACATATGACCATTGGAATCCAAGCCTGTCACCATTTCAGAAAGGCCCAACACTTACATCTGACCATGGGAAGCCCAAACTACCACCATGTCGGAAAGGATCAACACTTATATCTAACCAGGGCAGGCCCAACACTTACATTCGACCATGGGAGGCCCAACCTACCACCATATCAGAAAGGCCAAGACCTTACATCTGACCATGGGAGGCCCATCCTGCCACCATGTCAAAAAGGCTCAACACTTATATCCTACCATCGGAGGACCATCCTACCACCATGTCAAGATGGCTTAGCACTTAAATTTTACCATGAGAGGCTCAGCCTGCCATCATGTTAGAAAGGATCTGCACTTACATCTAACCATGGGAGGCCCATCTTGCCACCATGTCAAAAAGGATCAGGACTTACATCCAACAATTGGAGGCTTAGCCTACCACCATGTCGAAAAGGCACAAAACTTACATTTGATCATGGGAGGCACAACATACCACCATGTCGGAAAGGTTCACCTCTTATATCTGACCACGCGATGAACACATCCCACAACCATGTGAGAAATTCTCCCGCACTTAAATGTAACGATGGGAGTCCTAGTATTCCACCATGTCAGAAAGGCTCTCAGACTCATAAATTCCCCTTAGAAGGAACCTCAATCTAGAGAACACTAAGCTTCTCCTTGAAGTACTCAAACTTCACTCTTGGCTAATTTCTTGGTTAACACATCAACTATCTGCTCATCCATTACAACATACCAGAGCTTCACTGCTCCTCTCTTCACCATATCCCTTATATAGTGATATTTGATCTTGATATGCTTCGACTTTTCTTGGAACACCAGGTTCTTCGACAACTTCACACAACTATGGTTGTCACAATATATACAAGTAGCATCCAACTCGAGATCAAATAGATCAGATAGTAGCTTCCTCAGCCACATTGCTTAACAACTAGCCGAATAAGCTGTGACATACTCTGCTTCAGCTATACCCAGTGCCACGCAGGACTTATTTCTTCTAAACCAAGAGATTGCACCTGATCCCATACTGAAGTAGAACCCCTAAGTGCTCTTTAATGGCACTTCCTACCCAATCCAAATCCACATAATACTCTAGGTTAATATTTTGATTCACCTCATACTTGAGCCCATAATCAACTGTACCCTTTAGGTACCTCAGAATATGCTTTGGAGCAATCAGGTGAACATGTCTCAAAAATGTCACCAACTGGCTCAATGTCTTCACAACAAAGCAAATATCTGGTCTCTTATTTGTCAAGTAGATCAAGGACCCAATCATTTGACGATACATCGTATCATCAACCAACTCCAATGAAGAATCACTTAAGAGCTTCAGGTTCGGTGCCATAGGTGTGGTCATGGCCTTGTAGTCCACCATCCTGAACCTTTTCAGGATCTATACTATATGCTTCCCTTTTCCAATGGATATTCCATCTACATTCTTCCACACCTTCATGCCCAGAAAGTAGTGCATCATACCCAAGTCTTTCATCTCGAACTCGGAAGCAAGTCTCCTTCTTGTAACTTTAATGAGTTCCTCTTTTCTATAAGGAACAAGTCATCGACATATAATAGTAGCATCACTGGTATTCCACCTTCAACCTTGAAGTAAAGTTTGGAATCTTCTTTACTCTTAGTAAATCCTAGAGCCATCGGTAAGCTATCCATCATGTTGTACCATGTCAAACCTTAGTATCTTCTGCAATCACTCCCTATGAAGTGGAGTATCATTCTCCCTCTGCCTCTGATACTCTATGTATTGAAACATTATGTACTAGAGCGACAAGTAGCTTCCTCTTCTACTAATATTCTATGTCTCCATCTATGGTCACTGGATACCAAGATCATCTATCTTGAACCTTTTCAAAAAAAATTCTCGCATGCATCTGTGAGCTTGTCATCCTCTATAGGCTTTCATCTTCAACCTTGTATCAAAGGTTAATATCTTCATTATGTGATCTCCAATCTCCTAATGTATGTTTTATCCCATGGGTTCCTTCTAAGCTCGTACAAGGACTTCTTCAATTTGTACACATGAGTCTGTCTATCATGTGTCTTAACTCCCAGTGGCTGCAAATGTCTCTTCGTAATATATTCCTCCTTTCTTTGAGAAGCCTTGTGCTATGACTTTTTCCTTGTATCCCACGATGTTGCCACATAGTGCATGTTGGATATTGTATATCCATATGGTATATACTATGGAATTCCCTTGAGGTCTGGATATCGCATTCTAGACATCATTCTTCTTGAACTGGTACTCTCCTTCCCTTTCTTCTTGGCTACTTCTTCATAGTTGGAAGGAACTGCATCAATGATGTCGCTCAATAGTATCACATAACTACATTATTTCTGAGACCTATTTATTTCTTTGAAATTATCATCATATTATTCTTCATCTTGGATTATTTCTCGAAGTGCATCACTTGTTCTTTGGAACAAGTCTCATCCTTATTTTCTTGTAGGTGATTGTACGTGATCTTTCCTACAAGTCAAATGTATTATTTGGATGGTTAGAAACATTCCATAATACATATTCATAATCGAAAATTCTTATCCATAAATATATAATCATGTAACTATTTTATCGAATACAACATTCATCCATATCTCATAGAAACTTTCTAGATGCCTTCCATCTCTACCATGACATCATTGAGATTGTGCACTAATCCAATATGTCAGCAANATATTTGTATAGCACCATGGGCTACTTACCCATCACATGCATATTAGTAGTATACTTTAGTTAATGAAAACATTATATCATGCATAACACATCAACTTAATATAAAGAAATGCATAACAAAATAATATCACAAAATGACAATTGAATACTTATCTTTATTCATTTTGTGGGTAGACTCCTTCTTGAGCCTTCAAATTCATAATCTTCTTCATTCATAACAACATCATTTCTTATCCAAATGATAACATGGATAAGAGGTTCTTCAAGAGTTGATTCCTTCATATTCCTCATCACTTGAGGGATCTTCTTTGGATTGTGAGAGCTTCATCTTCAGTTGTTCCCATTTTCTCTTCTATTATTATGAGTCGAGCCTATTCTTGTTTGCGATCTTCCTAGAGTCTTCTGAAGGTAATCACTTCCTTTTGGCACAAATTCCTAAAATGAATGAATCCCATGATCATGGAAGGCCATTCAAGGTGGTTATAACATTATCTTCTTCTTCTTCTTCATAGCATCGAAAACATCCTTTTGGTGTCTACATGAGGAATGAGATGATCTTTAATAGAATCTAAAATGATTCTCTTGGTATTGACCAATTTCTTCTTGTGTAATGCTTTAGCCTCATCTCCCTCTAAAATTGGAACCTCTCAACTTATGTAGGTTTTGAATTCATTTTCTTTAAGAACCAATGAGATTTCATACTTCCCTACTTGGAAGTTGTTAGCTTTACCAAGCAATTTGAGGTGTCCATCCTAGTTTTGGAGCTGGATGATCTAGGGTTTGTTAGAGAAACCCTAATTTTAAAAACTTGGAATATTTCATATATCATTGGATATAAATATGGGCTTCTTTAAGGCAAGTTGTCCAATGTACTCCTTTTCTGAAAACAGTTGAGGGAAGCTCCCAAAACAGGAAGCCCTATTTTTCCAATTTCTTCTGCATAAATGTTTGATATCTATAGTATCTTTGAAATTAAATCTCCCTTGTGTCCAAAATTTAATAGTAAGGTGGCCTCATGTGTCCTATTTCCAACACCATAGGTTTGAGCAGAATTGGTTTCACCAATTGGAACTTATGAGAGTTTTCCCAAGGTTACTTGTTTCAGAACTGTTCAACATAGCAAAATTGTACAGACTAACATGTGTCACTGTTTCACCTTTGGGTTTTGAAACTTTTACCACAAAATGTATAGTTCATTCCCTATCTAGAAAATATTGCGTAATTTCATTTGGACCTTCGTAGCCCGAGATATAGAAATTTTACCTAGGTGTCTTGTTTAGGGATGAATCATGGGAGAGGTTGGAACCTTGATTTGGAGGAATCATATGTACCACAATATAGAGAATATGAGACGAAAACATATACAAAGGGTACATCAGGAAGTTATATTCGTCCTGTAAAATTTTCATATCTTGAGCCTTCTCCAATCTCGAGATATAGTGAATGCACCATCATGACTAGTTTTAGTCTTTTACAGTTTTCTGGTTAGGGGTCAAAATAGGGTTTGACTTTCCCAGAGTTTTACCCAACAAAAAATTTAAATATTTTTCTCTAAATTTCAATTTTGAGGAGAAGATCAATCCTATGCTGGGCTCACTCAAAAACTCCTCTTCTATGAAAATCCCTAATTTCTCGTAGTAGAGATAGGTCAAAAATTGAAAAATTCCTGGAATCAAATTCTGATTTGACATAAAGATGATCCCTTCAATGGAGAGTTAGCCTAGCATCCTTTTTCTAATGATATGTGAATATAGACCCAAAAAGTAAGAATCCCTAGCTTCTGCAGCTATACAGTGTCTTCTTCTCAGGTTAGCTCTGATACCATGACAGAATTTTATCATTTAATCAATACAATCTAGGATCTTATCTAAGAGAATAACATGCATAGAAATAATCACAAGAGACACAAATAGTTTTCCTCAGGGAAACCATAAAAGGAGAAAACCCCACAACTTCCTTAGAGATAGAATGAGCATGAAAAGAAAAAGTAAAACCCAAATACACAAAGATGATCTTCGACAACTGTTCTCTCTCTCACTTGTGCGAGCTCCTCTTTTCTCACTCATGGGCCGACTTCTCTAGGAGAGTATAATAACCTAGTACCCCTAAAATGTGGGGACTATTTCCTTGACTTACAAAGGAGGGTTAACCTCTATGACTTTATATGACTTGATTACATTAATGATTCTCCCAATAGGAACATCGGGGTACAAAGAAATACAACATATAAAATATACAATTGAACACACTATGAAGTTACAAATACATCAACAAAATATCCATAGAGGGTCTTATGGAATTGAAAAACTAACCTTCTTTGTCATATGCTAGGGTAGCATCAAAACTACTCAGATGGTCATCACCTGTTGATGTATTTGTAACTTTGGAATGTATTGACTTGTATATCTTATATTGTATTTCATTGTACCCCAATGTTCCTATTGGGAGAATAATTAATATAATAAATTCATGTAAAGTCATAGAGGTTAAACCTCCATTGTAAGTCGGGGAAATAGTCCCCACATTTGAGGGATACTAGGGTTATTAGACTATCTTAAAGAAGTCGGCCCTGGTAAGTAGTTGTCAAGTGGAAAACTAGTATAAATAGAGAGGGATCCTCTATATTTGAGACACACACTCACTCAACTATAATGCATGAGTGAGAGAAGAAGAGCTCACACAAGTGAGAGAGAGAACATATGTCGTAGATCATCTTTCTGTCTTTGGGTTTTACTTTTTCCATTGGTTATCAGTTTATCTCTGAAGACGTTGTGGGTTTTTATCCATTATGGTTTCCTCGAGGAAAACTCTTTGTGTCTCTTATCTCTTGTGATTATCTTTGTGCATGGTATTCTCCCAAATAAGATCCTAAGATCATATTGCTTAAATGATAAAAATATAACATCATCTAGAGTGCCTAGTAGGCTCTCTATTTTTTTCCTTTGATCATGTGTCTACTTTTGTTGGTTTTATTGGGAATGGCCCACAAGAAGGTTTCCTTTATGCTAGTTAAGGTGAATTCCTCTTCTACCCTAGAATCCTCTTTTCCACATATCTTAGGATCAACAATGTCTAGTGGTGTCACTAGTCATTTAGAAACCACCCATCCTCATGCCCCCTCCTCTCATGCATGCACTAGATAAACAGGAAATGCATGAGTAGGAAACAAATTACAAAGTTTACACTATAATTGGACTGTATTTAAGAGTTACACTAGACACTTGGATTCCACGTGAGAATCCTATATTTTTCTAACCAAATCAACCGTCTCTTGATTTTTCATGAATTAAAACAACAAAAGGAAAGAAAAGAGAAAACTTCAGTAGTGTCATACAACATAAAATTGCAGGGAAATAAGACACAAATTCAAGAATATAAAACTTAAGAACATTTATGTTAACACAATCGCTAATGAATATTGGATATATCAAAATGCCACTAAAAGCTCCCATTGACCTTTTTTGCTCATTTGTGGGAATTTATATAGTTTAATTTCCTTCTTCCATTCTCTTTATTGATTGTTTTACGATGGGTTTCAGCAAGGATCAAGTTCTTTGAAATGGTGGATGTGAAATTCGTCTTAGTATTTTTCCATTCAGTAAAGACTATGTTGAGTTCAAGCAATTTCCTGGTAGGTTTAATTTAGTTGACATGATTGAACTTTGGATTATTTGATTTATAATCTTTGATGTTTAAAGGTATTTATATTAATAGTTACACATACATAGAAGAAATTATTTTTGCAATAAGCATTGGTTCATTGGTGAGTTCAACTGAGTGTTAATCCATCCACCATGTTTTCATTCTCGCTATGGTACCTGGTAGCAGTGTCACAAATCCACCCTTATTCTCGATGTTTTGAGTTCCATATTTGGCTCATGATCAATAGTTTGCTGAATAGAATTACCACTTTGACATATAACAGTCGTAGAATCCCCTATATTTTCTACAAATATTTTCTTCCCATCAATTAAAATAGAAGTAACTACTGTGGAACCACTAGGCTTTAAATCAGTTTCTTTCGCCAAAAAATTTCCGTTGGTCCAGTTGTATGCATTCTTGGTGGCGCCTGTTGGGCCTTTCCAGAACTTAGGAATCATTATTATATGAGAGATGTTTGTCAGTATTAAAATATTTTATATATCATGGAAATCCAACTATACATATCCTATGATATGTTGCTAAAGGGTTTGTACTTACATTCTAGTATAAAGAGATGGGTGAACCTATCCCTTATCCTACTAAGCTCTTGGATGTTCAATACTACGTTCCAATCTAAGAATTGTAGGGATTTTGAAACAATCCCTCATTACTAAGATATCACATGAAGCAACGCAAATTGACAATATAAAAAGGAATAAATCAACAAAGATTACAGGCTGATATAAATGTATTTAAAACATTGTTTTCATTCCTGAATGTGCCAAGTAGTAGATCTGGAAAATTCATCTCTTCACCACCATGGATTAGACTACTTGAGTGCTGTAGAAATATGTTGCAAGCTCAGTGAATGATATATATATGAGTGTTGTAGGTTACCACTGGGGAATATTCCTCCAAGGATTCCTGTAGCACCTTGTCTGATTTCTCCCATTATTTTTGTGGTACCTACTTGAAATCTCCCAAATTTGTTCAAGTTAGCATTTCCCTGGGGTTGAAAATTAATATGTTAATGTTATACCATAACTTAATCTCCAATATTATCTTAAATATGGGATGAAACATTGTAAACTCATATTTCCAAATCAACACTACCTTCTAGGGTTTGATATTTGTCTGTAAGGAAGAACTTGTCACATGAAGATACATACTTTATCAGCATAAAACCTAAGTTGTACATGTAGCATAAAACCTTAGTTTGTACAAGTGAGACCTAAGTTGTACATGAAACATGAAATTGTTTTATAATATGTATTGTATTTGTAATTTTTCAGTTGATAAAAGTCTAGCTTTTCTGAAAGCAATATTTTGTGAATGTTTAATTATGTATTTCCTCTAATGGTCTCCTTTATCTAGATTCTTACATCTACGTAAAGAGTTGATTTATTTCACAGTAATGTCAATTATCGTTCAGTATTCCATAATAGCATAGATAAAGCAAGAAGAATGTGTGTGCGAATGCTTCTTCATCACAGTAGAGGATCATTAGTGTCATAGTTCATCAGAGTATTTTCAACATGTCAAGTAATCTACAGCAGAGAAAAAAAATTGGGTAACTCTAACAGTATTGATTAACACAACAAACTGAATCATTGTTTGGTTGTCCATAACAAAGTGGCATCTAATTTTCTTAATGTAGTGAATGCAACACAAAGCCTCACTTAGTTTGCAGTGGTGGAAGTGTTTAGTGTGGCGCAATGCATTCATGATTTGAAGCCTAAAGTCTTGACTTGGATTGTTTTGTAACCAGCGTAGATCCAAATCCTAGGCTCTATCAAGCACCAAGAGTGATCAAATATCTCTAAATGCAAACTTCTTCTTAGGTATTTTGCTCAATGAACTATCAACTTTGGTGTGTCCTATATATAGCCATTGATTTGTTTTAAATCAAAAGACACATCTTTTTAATTAAGGTACACATATATTATTTTTATTATTAATATTTAATATTATTTATGGCTGACATATAATATTTTTTATTATTTTTTATTTTGTTAGGAACGAACATTACAACATTTCACCATACATGGTTTTAAAACTATATGCAAGGCCCTCCTATAACCATGGGTTGTTTAAGAGGCCTTGCACATGGTCTTAAAACCATTTGTAAGGCCCTCCTAAACCATGTACAATGAAACCATGGGTTGTTTATAAGGCCTTGCACATGATTGGTTTTAAAACCATGTGCAAGGCCAACATTTTTTTATGGATAATACAATTTTTTATTTTTTATTATTTTGTTAGGTAGGAACATTACAACATCCCCCCCAATTGTGCTGTTTTTCTCACCCACATTTTGTTTTTGCATATATTCAAATTTTTTATTTTTTTATTTTTTTGATAGGTAGGAATATTACAACATCTCCCCCATATTAGGTTGTTTTTCTGTCCGACATTTATTTCGGCCTATAATTAATTTTTTTTTATTTTTTATTAATAAAAATAAAGTTACATAATGTTATGTAACGTTACAAGATCTCCCCCATGCTGGGCTATACAGTGCCTCTCAACGCAACAAAACAAAGTAAAATTTTCTACTACACCAATAACCAAGAAATTATGACATGATATCAGTGCAAACGAACGTCTTCTTAAGAGAAGCCTAGAGGGTTTTGAGGTATGTAAAGGATACTTTGGATTTGGCATCATATGTGAAAGAGAGGAGGAATTTTAGCTAATAGGGAATACACAATTAGATTGGGTTTGTTTAGTTGATTACATGAAGCCCACACATATAATGTTTTTATCCTTAGTACATGTGTAGTTTTATGGTTGAGTAAAAAATAACATGCATTAACATTTACCTCCACTAAACTAGAGCATTAATGCCAACTTATGAGTCGGTTTGTCTAAGGGGGATACTTGTTGATATGCAAGTAGAACAAGTTGATCCTACTACATAGTAGAACAAGATGATCATGTTAGTTGTTGTGGTCCTTTTTATACAAATATTTATGTCAAAAACATAGTTGATTAGTTGGTGATTTTTTGGTCTATTTAATCATAGATAGCGAGCTAAGAGAAACTCTTAGAAGTGACGCCATTGTTACCTCAACAACTTATCTTCATTTTAGTGCTTAAATAAAGTTCCAACATTAAGTGGGTTTCCCTAATCTCAACTAATTCACAGGGATGGTTCTAATGGAGGATGAGTTTGGATAGTTGATTTTAGAATTAACTCCGTAGAAGATAATTCAAGTCTTGGATAAAAATATTGATTTGAATTTCATAGTTGGATTATGATATATGGAAGGTTGATTTAGGGTTTCATATCATGATCCTTGAATATCGACTATTACCCTAAATTTTGATATTTAAAGTAAAACTATCCTGTTGTTATATAGTGTGGATTTGACCAACAATAAGTGTATTAGAACAACAACAAATTCCAGCATTTTAATGTGAATGAAAATGAGTGCAAATAGGGATAGAATAGAACAAGCAACTAGGTTTTACATGGAATACTTCAGAGAACCACTTAGTTACTTGTATGCATTACCAACCTAGTGTATTTTGTAATATTACATAGGTTGACGGTGACAATAGAGTGAATATCTATTATAGACAGTTATGGGCAAGAGAAAAATGTGAATTTAATGATTCTAAGAACTTACAACTTGAACTAACCCATAAATTGTACCCAATATGAATCTACTTAGATGATTGTCATAAAAGTGCTTTTATGATGTTAATTATGCCAACAAAACACTCTTAAACAATTTTGAAATATAACCAAGTTAAAGATAGATTAAAGAAGCAAAAACATGGCTAATTTTTAAGCAAATATAGAATTAAATTCACCTCGAATTTTTTGTTACTAATCAGTAAGCATTAAGACCCTCAGATTCCCTAAAAATAATATTTAAAGGTGCAATGTACAAACTAAAATGCAAATTAGATGCATCCCTGAAGGCTATAATAATGCAAATATTTAAGGTTTTGCAGAAAAATTATGCCTAATCGAAACCTTGGCCCCACCAATTATTCTAATCGAAACCTCATCCCCACCAATTATTCTAATCAAAACCTCAGCCCCACTTCCATCATCTTCTCTTTCCCTAACAGATCCCCCATCTGTACCCTCAATTTCATGAGAATGTGGTTGATTCCTCAAAATGGCGCGTGAATTATGTTTGCAGTGGAGAAACACATCCCATATCTTCTAGAGACATTGTTCCTAAACCCTTCGGTGCTCGTACTAGAAGTTCCAATTGAAATTTAAGTTGTAGGACCTCGAATTGGGGTTTATTTGTTGAAATCATGGGACCTCAACTTAGGGTTTAGTAGATACAATTTCTAAATCTAAAAGGCCTCCCTGGGCCTCCCAACTTGGATCTCAATTTTACAAGTTGTAGATCGACATAAAATTTTATTTAGTTTATTAAAACAAGTTCATGATCATCTTCAGTTCTAGGTAATATGTGAAGCAATTACCTATAGGAACATTCCTTTGAAACATTGCAAAGAAATCCCTTTTATTCACTGTGTTAAATGATGGGTAGTTTTTGGGGAAAGAAGCTTGGTAATTCTAGAAAGTTTTCCATCTAGAATTTAGAGGATTTGATGCGATATCAAGGAGTTTAAGTATCCTTATTTGAAAATTATTCTTCAATGACTAAAAATGATCATGCTTGATGACAAAATGAGGTATATTCCAAAGAGTAACATCTGAGACGTGTGCATGCATATTGATTTTCTTGAGAAATCTACATTTATATTAAAAGTTATGATGAAAGGTCAATGAATGTTGTATCATTCAGCCAACAATTGTTTGATGCACAATTGGAAAGAACATTGGAAGGTTGGTATTAATCATCCAAACCCTTCCAGTCCTTTACCATCACATTGTTCTTGTAAGAATGTTACAATAGTCTTTGATAACTGTCTCACTACAACTCTTGATTCTACTACAGTCTGAAGGAAGGGTTCTACCATTCCATCATATATTATATCTTTGTGGTCATGGAAATTCCATGTGAATCCGTGGTTATTTAAACTAGATTCCTAGGAACTTTTAATACCAAATTCATTCTGGTTCAATGTGTAGAAATTTTAAAGCCTTGATGGCATAAGGAATTTCATAATCAGGCTAAGGATCTAGGCACACAATTAACCTCACATAGAATTATAGAGAATTAGCATAAGGAGAGAAGAACAAGAATTAATGAATACACATTAGTGAATGATCATTAAATGATAATTGATATTATTACATACGTAATGCATCCTTATAAAGGAAAAAGGAGTTGCATGAAGACAACTCAAGCTATCTCATAAAGCAGGCTTACTAATTATGATAAACCCCATAGTTGACTAAAGCACTTTCCCAATCTGCCAAGAACCTCACGAATCAGCAATAGCATGTGTGAATGATGATGAGTGAAGGAAAGACTTGCTAATCCTAGAATATGGAGAGAAAATAATGGAGGATGGGTTGGTAACAAAAGCTGCCATTTTCCTAGTTGACTAGCTTTACCTCATCCATAGAAAAGCAGGATAAAGAAGAAAAAGCAAAATAAAGTAGATTCTGCTATAAAGCATAGTTACCAATTCTGGATGGCCATAAAGTGGTCAAGATCAACCCAGAATAAAAAATAAATCATTCCTAGGATATAGATGGCAAGTGTTGACTCTAAGGTGCAAGTGGATTCCAACTATCGAAGCTAGTGGGTAGGAAATTAATAAAATAATGATTAATTATTTTATGAGTGGGTTTATTATATTCCAACACCCCCCTTTAAGCCTAAATTTATGATGATATCCATGAACTAATCAGAAATATATATTCCTATAGGGACCAGCAATAAAGCTATGGTCACCCTTTTACAATTTATCTTGTCCAAAGAAATGAGGAAAGAGGCAAAACCTTAAGGGGAAAATCCTCCCTCAAGAAATGACATGAAAAGAAATACAAAAAATTATGAACTTCTGGTTTTGCTACTTCTCCAAACTAAATGCTAATGTCTGGAGGAATGTTCTTCTTGGGAAGAAGATAAATCTGCTCACCTGGATCAAGGATAGCTGTAGGATGGAAACTAGGACCATGTAGAAAAACTGAAATCCAATGATGTGATGGAAATACTGAAGGATATTGAGACTTGTAATCGGCTCCAAGATGATGAGATGACTTGAACTTCAAACCAGTAGAAATGAAATGAGCTCTAGATAGGTGAAATAACTGTCCGAGCAAGTGTATCATGTCTCCATCTTTATTTACATAGAGAGGATGTGTGCAAGTGATCTTGTAGGAACATAGACAAGGAAAAGGTTCAAAGAGTGAGAATGAATGGGCTGCATGGGTTGATCTAGCTTCCAAAGAATCCAAGATATCACAAATAAACACAATAGTAGACTCATGGGAATATACAGGTAAAGAATCCTCTATGGTAGAAGTATGAGAGGAGGAGAGATAGTGATGTTCAAAATCTTCAAGGAGGATTTGAGAATGAGTGCCAAGAACAAAGGAAGAGCTGCAGAAGCACATGGGATCAAGTATGGTAAGTGGAAAAACACTAGAAGGACTTGATTTAGCTAAGGAAACATCCTAAAAGTCACTAAGTTGCGCACCATCAAGAAGAGAGGCATGCACAAAGTGTGAGAGGTCTAGCTTATGGATCTCAGAATCCATGATAGAAGACATAGAGAAAATTGAATGTGTGAGTGAATCATCAATAGAAATATCATCTCCATTAGTCACTTATTTTTAATCAACATCATCATAAGAAGATGAATCAAGATCTTCTACATCAAGAGACACAGAAAAAGATGGCTCTTCAATATTTGCTTCTTGATTTAAAGAGGAAGCATTCAAATCAAAGAGTGTAGTAGCAACAAGAACTGTATGAGAAAATTATTCTTCATGATCAACTTCATCAGAGACTATAGAGGCCGAGACATCTTGAGAGAGAGAAATCATTGAGGAGCTAGAGGTACTCTCAAGATAGCTAGAAGGATCCTCATTTTCCTTTCCCAAAACTCTATCCAATGTTGTCCAGAGATCCTTTGGGTAATCAATAGAATCAATAAGGTAGCGCATGCATGGAGAGATAGCTAGGAAAATAGCTCCAATTTCTCTATCACAATCATTCAACCAGTCACTTGGCTCTTCATAAGACTCTTCACTAGATCCAATAGATATATCATAGAGACCTTGTCTCTTTAGATATGAAATCATCTTCAGTTTCCACTCTGAATAGCTTGTGAATGGAGAAAGAATAGGAACTGATACTCTTGAATCCATTCGAGGTTGAACCTGCAAAATAAACCTGGAAATCTGAAAAGGAGGATTAATTAATGAACTCTCAAAGATATGATATCATGTAGAGCTTTTATATCCTCAGCTCTGATAGCATGTAGAAATTGAACTTTGAGAACCTTAGCTCTGATACCATGTATAAATTCTAAAGCTTTGATGGCATAAGGAATTTCATAAATAGGCTAAGGATCTAGGCACACAATTAACCTCAAATACAATTGTAGAGAATTAGCATAAGGAGAGAAGAAGAAGAATTAATGAACACACATTAATGAATGATCAATAAATGATAATTGATATTATTACATAGGTAA
>LPNX010226878.1:47490-62668 GCA_001517045.1 Pseudotsuga menziesii
ATGAAGACAACTCAAGCTAGCTCATAAAGTAGGATTACTAATTATGATAAACCCCCTAGTTGACTAAAGCACTTTCCAAATCTACCAAGCACCTCACGAATTAGCAATAGCATGTGTGAGTGATGATGAGTGAAGGAAGATTTGCAAATCCTAGAATATGGAGAGAAAATAATGGAGGATGGGTTGGCAACAAAAGCTGCCAGTTTCCTGGTTGACTAGCTTTACCTTATCCATAGAAAAGTAGGATAAAGTAGAAAAAGCAAAATAAAGAAGATTATGTTGTAAAGTGCAGTTACCAATTCTGGATGGCCATAAAGTGGTCAAGATCAACCCAGAATCAGAAATAAATCATTCCTAGGATATAGATGGCAAGTGTTGACTCTAAGGTGCAAGTGGATGCCAACTATCTAAGCTACTGGGTAGGAAATTAATAAAATAATGATTAATTATTTTATGAGTGGGTTTATTATATTCCAACACAATGCATACTTCTGATTCTGAAAATACAGTTCCAACTTCTTCATTTGTTTCTCCATTTCTTCCATAGATGACCTTAGTTGGATAAACTATGTTAGTGCTATGTCTCTTATTAAGCTGTCATGTTTTAGTTTCTGGTTTAAGCCTTCAATGGTAATATCCTAGTCATCCATTATGTTAGGACTAATGGAATGGACTTCTTTGTTTGGACTCTAACTAGGTTTTTTCTTAGGAGTCTTTTTGGTTAGAGGAGAGAACCATGATTTCAACTGAAAATTTTCAATTAGGTATTTACTAGGAAATCCAATAATTTATCATAGTTATGTACCGTATTTTTTCCAATAATGAAAGGATAGAGGTTGTGGGGCATCTCATACTTCATGAATGCAGATGTTATGGATAATGTGAAACAAATCCCATGGAATGAAACCAGTACACATAACAAAGTTCATCTTCAATATTTTGAGAATGATCCCATGGAGGATGGATATATTTAGGGTGATTCCAATTGTTATAGGTTTCTATGAAGCAATATATTACACATGCCTCGCGTCCCCCATGAAGAGTCTCTTTCTATCATCGATTGGAGATTGTATGATATGAAAATTTAGATCATTTCATAACAATACATCTCTTCTTTACTTAAACTGGCCTTCCACCTGGATGCTTTATTGTTTCTTGTTGATGTAGGAGCATCTCACTCTCATCAAAATCTTCAAATTGTTATATAGACATTAGGGTATCTTAAGGGTGTGGATTCTCTTAAAGGAAATTAGTGTAATTTTCCTAAGTTTGTAAATAGGTTTTAGGAATCCTAAAACCATGCATAAATATATGATCTTCATGGACACTTGTGTAAATATCAAGAAAATAGTTAATGACAAAATGAATAGATAAGGATTGAGTTATTTGGTTCATTGGATATAGGGGTTGACTCTATTACTAAACATTTGTTACAATTTTATAAAATTTAGTTTAGGAGTTTATTGCGATGAGTTGGAAGTTTATCTAAGTTATATGTAAGCCTATGGGTGTGGAGTAAGGAGAGAGGAGTGGCCATGAAAGTGAATAATTGGGCCAATGTAGAGTGGAGAAGTGACCTAGAAATTGTGTGATCATGTCGGTGTAGTGATAGAAGCCCTTTGAATGTGAACTCATCTATAGAGGTTGGAGAAATTAATGCATTTTGTCGGATATCCGACATATATGCTATACTACTGACATCTTCAATTCATTTGTTATATGACTTTATCCATGTCTACAGGGAGCACAATCTAAGTGCAAACCATTTATCCGAGGAAGCATTGAATATGAAGGCTTGCCTCCTCTCATTCTCATAACTTTTAGAAGGAGAAATCATTGAGGAAGGCATGATACAGTTAATTTAAGAGATTTCTGATTTATGTGGCATAGTCTTTTTTGGTTATTTCTACTATGGGATACATTAGCATCTTTCTTGTTTTAGATGGGGATATAGAGTTTGTTTTCATCCCCTTAGGGGTGTTTTTTCTCCACCCTTGATTCCTCCTTAGATAAGATCTTTGGGTTCCTTATATTTTTTGTGTGGTATTTCTACTTTAGTCATCTTGGGATTGTGGGTTTCATCCCTCCCCTTGGGAATTTTTTTAATACTTATGATCTCCACTCATGTCTGGACTGACTTATTGTCAACACTATGTAAAAGTTACCTTTGATTCACTATTGAATATCAAGGAACACCTCTTTTTGTTCTGAAACAAGGTTACAAAATATCTGCAAATGATTTTATTAGATATATTGAGATCAATAAACTGGGTCTTTAATATTTTGGGTGAGGAAACAAAATAAATTGAAAAAGGTACACCTAAGATTATTGTAAAAAACATAGTTTGTATTTTGAGATAAATTGCATGAAGCATTTGCTAAGGAATGACTTGATATCTATATCGAGCTAAAGGAATATGTGATAATGAGATCACTATTATGTCATGATTATAAGTCTTTCCAAGTTATTTGCTGGTATTTTTCTATTATTTTCTAATCTTTTTTCTGGCCATGGTGCAGGTAGAACCAAACAGGTATTTGTCAGACCTATCTTCCTCCAATGAGGGGAGCTTATGAAGGGTAAAGGAAAGTGAGACATCTAGTAGGTCTACAAGGGCTAGATCAACCAGATGTCAGAATATCAAAAGAAAATTCAATAAGTGCATGCATATTTTTTCTCAGAGGAGGGGGGTCATGTTCCTATGATGATGAGACAATAGGAGACATCAAGGTGCCTTTAAGGTATAAAAAAATAGTGAAACAATGGGTACCTAGGGATATTCCTCAAGTCGACACTGATTTTTGTGTGAATGAGAGGATACATAGAATCACACCATCGTCATTACATGGATTGGGGTTGTTTTGCATGGATGGCATAAAGGTTGGATACAAAAGATGTACATAATTGATGGAGTATGTTGGACCCTCTTACAGCTACAATGATTGGATGTTCCTAGTACCAATATATGGGACGTATGCATATATATGGGTTGTCAGCAAATTATTTACAACTGAAAGACAAACATCAAAATAAAGAAGCAATGTTGTACATTTACGGAAGGCCAAAAATAACTAGGAATATTACAAGGTTTATAAATAGTAAACAACCAGGTTTTACACTTAAGCAACCCAACTTCATATTTGAGGCGTGAGAAGAAAACGATGTCTTTGTATGTGTCATTAAATCAATATCTGTTGGGGAAGAGTTGTTTATTAATTACAATTTGAATCAAGTAGATATAAACATGGTTAGTATGGATGTTAGTATTTACCCAACCTTTTATTAATTATTTTAAAATATTTAGGATTATTCATTAGCAAATAATTATAATTTTTTATTATATTTTCTATGTCGACTTCGTAATGAGGTGATGGGGGGTGCATGACACTAGTAGCAGGTGAGAGGAGTACACAATCTATGAGGCAATAAATATAAATCAAAATGTAATGTTATTAAATTGTTTTAGTGACTATTTTATTTTCATTAAGTAATTTTTAGTATGTTTTTGATGCAGGGTTCTGTCAAAGGCACCTCCCTCACAGTAGATCTTCCGAGACCTACCCCTAGGTGGAAGGTATACATCGATATTGCCATTGTAAAAATTTAGGATGGACAAACAGTCTGTTGTTATGTTTTTACAATATTATATTTGGTTCGTTTATATAATCCTATCTATTTTTCATGGAGAGTGTTGATTGGGGAAGCCACCCGACAATTGATCAGATGACTGCGTTCTCGGGGAAACAGGTAAACATGAATGTAATTCCACATTTTAAATACTTTAAAATTGTACACGTGTATAACGTGTAGCATAATGTTTATTTTGGTATGTATTTTTCGTTTTTATATTTGCATTCATTATGATAATGTTGTCTACTTGTTTTGCAGATTGATGATCAGGGAAAGTCCCCAGTTGTTGATCAGACAACTGGAGCCTTGGGGAAATAGGTAAACCTGAATGTAATTCTACATTTTAAATAATTCAAAATTGTACACATATAAAACATGTGGCATAGTGTTTATTTTTTTATGTCTTTTTCATTTTTACGATTGCATTCATTATCATAATGTTGTATACTTCTTTTACAAGTGGATGATGGGGGAAAGTCCACGTCTGTTGATGAGACCATGTCGTCATCTAGGTATAAGGTAAATCTAGATGTAATTCTAGGGATCTATCATTATAGACAATTTTTGTTAATATAATTTTTTGCGCAAACTATTGCTTCAACAACTAAGAAATGTTTTATATATTTCTGTTGCAGACAAATGCTTCAATTTATGAAACAAAAACTCAACATTCTTTAGAATTTGATGTCTACCACTTGTTCAATGATGATGACATTGGTTCGTCTATATAGACCGGCTGAAGGTGCTATAGAAGACCTTGAAAAAACAACATGAGGAAATGGTTCGTCTGGCATTGAATGTTCCATAGATGGATGATATCAAAGTAGAGATTCAATTGTTGATCTAGAGATGTCAGTCCTTGAAAGTAAGTTGTGGAATCATAATGTAAATTCATTTAGAACTTTATAATTTTTAATTTTATATGATATTGAACTTATAATACAATGGTTTGTATTTACAGTAAATTATGCAATAAAACACTGGTGGTGAAGGCGTTGTTGGTCCCAGTGACCAAAACACTCTACGTACACCACATACTGCACCCGTTTTGTCCACTGAACAGTTGGAAACCTGCTTTACAAAACGCTTGAGGTCACAGAGGGTGCAGCCGATGCTAACCGATGCACAACAGATCATGCAGAAGAAGGGGTGGACGTAGGGTTTAATACTAATGTTGATGTTGAAGTAGCATTTCCTGGATCTTCTCATGTCACTAGAACTGGTTCAATAGTGACAACATTTTTTGTGAACAATCAACTCATTCCAATAAATACAGAGAAGATTCCAGGTAATTATATATTGTTCAATTTATTTCTTATAATTTGTTTCTAATATACCGATAATTTTTTTTATTGTTGACTAATGATGGCATGATTGTTTTGTAGGAAATGATGTATTTTATAAAAATATAAATCATTTGGAGTAGGAGATGTCTGGGTCGACCATCTGCAAAAGGTGGGATAGATAGCCAAAAGGTTTAGAGGATGAGCTAACTAATCAGTTGGTTGGTCTGTTCAGAGAAGATACCTTCGATGCATCAAAGGTCCTAAAGAAGGCTGGACAACATCTGAATATTGCATGAGACCAAGATGGGGTTCACCTAGAAAAGAACCCTAGATATGAGCTCCCTCTGATGATTCCATCATGGCATTGGAAATCCCTAGTGGAAGATAGAAAACCGAAAGGTCTAGGAAAAGTAGGAAAGATGCCACCAGGCACAGGGAGGTATGCAATATATTCCACAATGTAATGGTAAGCCTTATTAGCATTAATTTTTATATCAAATTTGGAACATCGAATAACGTGATTCAACACTTGATTAGGCTATGAGACACATCAAAGTTCACCAAGGAAAGAATGGAAAAAATTGGTCAAAACAAGCTTCGGTCTCGTGGTTATTCGAATTTGGCAGCACGATTTGTAAGTATTGAAAACCCGACACTGCATCCAAATAATATATAGAAAATTATTTCATTTTATTCTGGAAAAAAATGTATAATTAATGACATTATGCAAATATGTAGGCCAATCGATTCAAAGAAATTTCCCACTCAGGAATACTTGAAGCTTGGATTCCAACACGGCTTTGAAGTTGTTGTTGAACGTCGAAGAACCTTGTCTAGGAATACATAATATTTTGCTGATCCATCTGGTGCACGGGTATATAAAACTATATATTTTAATTAAAATTGATTAATTATCATGCAATTTATTCGTTATACAAAATTAACATAAATATTTATCATGTTTAGAGCCGAAAAATAATGATCCTGTTAATGTCGAGGATGTACACCAACTAGTCAAAGATCATGATTTGATTCCTGGTAATGAATTTATTACTATGGTATTGTTTTGTATATATAATTGCAAATGATGAACATTAATTCTAATTCTCCACAATTCAACTGCAAAGCATGTACATGTAGGTAACACTAAACGGGTTGATCTTGGACAGGATAGTGATGAACATGATGATGTTCCCACACCGGGTAAAAAAACACCTTTGTAATGTTTTTTTAAATGAATTAGTTGTAATTATAAAAATAAAAATAAATTAATGAAACATTTTTACATTATTTCAGCAATTTCGAGCCCCTCACCACAAGTTCAATATGGAGAGCAATCTACTAGGGAGACCGATTAGCAAACTCTAGAA
Source organism: Pseudotsuga menziesii (assembly GCA_001517045.1). Lineage (NCBI taxonomy): Eukaryota > Viridiplantae > Streptophyta > Pinopsida > Pinales > Pinaceae > Pseudotsuga > Pseudotsuga menziesii. Next base: position 53,778 of record LPNX010226878.1, read on the forward strand.
GATGCGCTTCTTTCTAATTATGTAAAGAGAAGAAAAGTAAAAAAGAAGTGACTGAAGAAATTTTGAAAAATTCTTTTTTATAACACAATGTAGTGCATGATTTTTTCCTCTATTTAATGAATGAATGGTTAAATGAATTATTTAATAAATGGTTTACTGAATGGTGATCTGAGTAATATAAATCCATATGAAGGATATCCACACGGTGTTGCTAGCATATATTGATATATTGATATATTTGTGGAAGCAAAAAAGGCCATATTCATAATCTTTGTTATTATTTTTATTTGTGTCTATGGGTACACTATTCACTCAAATTTCTATATGTGATGTCTTGGTGGTTGAAAATGGTGTCAGTAGTATGAGCAAAAGTTTATTAGGTCAATTGTCCTATTGATCTATGTACTAAAAGTTGTATTGAAAAGATATGAAAATATCAGGTCCCCACGTGTCAAAATAATTTATCCTATCTGATCAGATATGAGTTATCCTATGTTGAGTTTATAATCGGTTCATATCTGATATATATTTATACTGTTATATATTGTTGTCTTTCATTAACAAAATATATATGATATATTTTTCTACGGTTATTGCTGTTATTTTTTTCAATAATTTAATTGTTCTTGTTTCTCATTATTTATGGGACATGCTGGACATGACAGATATTGAGGTATGGTTATTTTTTTCCTCAAAAATGACACAATTTTATAGTATTATAGTCAACTGTGCCAAACTAATTTTTTTTTTACATAGTGGGAGTAAAAATCAATATTGTATTATTGTTAACATTCTCGTACTTGTTAATTTTTCTCAATTTAAAACCTAGATGATAACATTGTTCTAGAAATGGGTTTGATTTTCAATGATTTATGTTTGCTTGTATTGTCCCAGTTGACCTTCAGATCCAAAGCACTTTCTTGTTCTCTTTGTAATACCCATTATAAGATAGAATTTAATTCCTCAAAATCTTATAATTGAACTCCCCCTCGAGAGACCTCCCAAAGAGTTAAGCATATTCATTGACATATAATGGGGTACATTAGTGGCTAATTCCAAGACTTACCAAAGTGTTTTGTGCACTCAAGTTGTTTTTTTGTATGTATATTGTACCATTATTGGTATCATCTCAAAAAATTATATTCCTTCGATATGGCCTTGAGGCTAAGTGCATCAAATAATAATATGACTCAGTCACTCAGCCTAAATACCTCAGCCTTGATACTCAACTCCAAACACAGTTAGGAACTTTCTAGTAAACTCATCACAGTCATGGAAAAACCCTAGATGTCATAATCAGTCAGAGTCACAATCCAACCAGTAACTTAGGTATGTTGCTGCTATAGAAGAATACTTTAGCCTTTCCACAAGATTTTGTAGAATCCTACTTCTACCCACTCAGTCACCCTACAGGATGCTAGTAGACTCACCCTTCCTTCCCTTCAACACTACATCCTTGGGAATCTTCCCTAAGATTGTTACAACCTCGTTCATATTGGTGACAGTCCTTTACCCTCCTCTTAGTCTAGTGAAACCACCTTTATTAAACTATGTGGCCTTTACCCATACCTTAGGGTTTCCCTTACAATGGCATCCTTCTTTACTTAAAACCCAACTCTTATCTCTATGCTCCATACCTTTGATCCATGCACACAAAACAATACAGTTGTTAGGAGGTCACATATTGTTTGACACTACTACATCTGGACTATTTTGCATATTCACTTAATCTTATCTAGTTATAACATACTATTAAGTCTAGCAATGCAGAGAACCAGTGAGTTTGGATTATTCTATTTGACATTTTTAATAGAATTACCTAGGTCTTAAACACTATAGAAAATATTAGAAAGATCTTGGAAATAAAGAGAATTTCCTTCCAATTTTTTTTGTATGTCTATGTTCTGCCCTATCTTTCAACATTTAATGTTTATATTTTTTTCCAAGACATTGGTTTGTTTCACTAGTTGAAATGTGTAATATTCGTCATCCACATCTGAACATGAATCTAAGGTTGCTCAAAGTTTCAGGAATGGGTCCAAGGTTTCCCAAAGATTCAGGAATGGGTCTTTCTATGTGGTAGGTATGTTAACATTTGATATCTTTTATCTATGATCTATGTTCTTCCCTAAAACATTTATAATTTCTTTCCCTTACAATTCTATACACGACTCCAAGGCTTCCCAAATATATAGGGATGGTTCTCTATTGGGTGGTTTAAAATCTATGTTGAAATTGGATAATACTAACTAGGATGCTTGTTATCACGTATTCCATGCAGATGGGTGCATATATCATTTTTTAATGTTAATGAGATGTCCTGGTTTTAGTTGTTTGAGAAAACTATGTTGGAAACATACTATGTTTCATATCCTTTTCCAACATTTTCAATCTACTAGCATAAATTATTCTCTTTCTCATTCTCCACCATGTTAATGGGATGGACCTGGGAATATATATGGATCCTTAACCTTTCCAATTCCAGTGTGAAATAACTAGTCTCAAATATCTTACCAACCTCCATATGTTACCCACCAACATTGAATTTGGATACTTCTGTGGAGCACACTGTCACCTCCCCATGCCTCTGACCAGCGTAGAGAACATGACCCAAACTTTAATAATAGCGGGCTAAGTGCCCCATGAACATATGTATGCACTAAATTACAGAAAACAGAATGCTAAGAGGAAATGCATTGAAGTAAAACATGCAACTAATCATAATACATAGCGGAAACCAACAGCATTCATACATGCATGCATTCATTTAACATGTTCATCATTTTTATCAACAGAAAATAAGGTTGCAAAAGGAAAATGAACAAGAGCACTTATCTTGTGAATAACTTGATCCGCAACTAGCTACGTCGCTGCAACGTTCCACCCAACCATAGGCCAACGTGCTCCTTAATCTCTCAGCAGCACTGCCACCCCCGATCTGGGCATGATTCTCCAAGGAATAAGGGAACTAGTAGGCTTACACATAGGCAAGGGTATACAAAACACAACCAAGCCAACATAGTTGGGTTTATCAGGCCATCCAGGAGTGGGAAAGGATTAATGCTAAGCTGGTGAGCTCATTACAGAGACAAGAACACCTACACCAGAACTAGCTTGACCTCTAAGACACCCACCCACACCCAACACAAGGAATCAGTCCCTTCTCTGCTACACAGTCCCTCAGGCCCTGCATTCCCTTCCAGTGCTATTCAAGGGTGATGGAAAAGAAGTCCAACCCTCTAGCTCTGTCTGTGTGGTTTCCAGCCACCATTTTTATCAAGCAAACCAAGCCTGCATCCATTACCAACATACATGGGGAAAACAACAGTCCGTTTTACACAATCGAAGTTGCTGGGTAAAAACGTACGCAGACCATACTGGGGAAAATTTACAATTTCCCAACCGGTGCGTGAACATCCACAGTGCCGAACCCACAAAGCATCCCGTGAGTAAGGAACGGAGCCACACCATTCTCATGTCCACAGAGGAAAACTGCGTGGTAAAACCAGGAAAATCTAGTGTGTGAGAAGAATGATGAACTGACAATGGTGGAGAAAGAACAGAGCACAGAGAGGATGTGAAAATTGGGCATGTGTGAGCCTTCAGCACCAACGAGGAGAGAATAAAATGCCTGTGTGAGACCAAACTGCCAAGAGCCTGTGCATGAGGAGAATCAGACAATGGAGATAATGCGTGAGGAATGATCAGCAAAATCGTGAGGCCGCGAATTGGGGAAGTGCCTGAAGGTTTTTCCCTTGCCGTTGTGAAGTCAAAATGTTGTGGGTGGAGTGTGCGTGTGGGTGAGGACTGACAGTCTTGCCACCCCACTCCCAAAGATCATAACTGCCTCAACCACCAGTAGCCTTTCTTAATGAAGGTGGTTGGAATAAAACAAAGGAAGAAGACATATGGGTTTTTCTCTCATTGGGCAAGGTTGACAATTTCCCCCACCCCTATCCTTGTGAAAATCATGCCCCTTTCTCATTTTAGTTGCCGCGATCGTAGCTGGTCGGGTTCATTTTTAATTATAGATGTATATTTACATGATGACCATCATAATATATGCCGCATGCCCCGATATACCATCGGTGACAATTCAAATCCAAAACATAACAGAACCGATCAATGGTGGGGCCTTGGCCTTTAGCTCCACACCCTGATCATTTACAATTTATACATCATATGCATCTAATGTAATGGGGTCAAAACCGGGACATTACACACACATGGACACTTATATATACCTACATGGAAGATATACACTATGAAAACTTTCTAAATACTGGTGTCTCTATTCTCTATTGATGAACCTCTTCTAAAATTTGGTCTCTCTCACCATGATCTCTACTTGACCTACTATTATTTGTCACCAATGAGGAAACTGCTAGATGCAGCAAGTTCCTTATTAGTTGAGTGCATGGGAACACCTTGTGGCTAGACATGGATTATCTAATTCATGTGCATGATATCCATGCCATGATTGGCCTATCGATGGATGGATAGGTTGTATTAGATTCTTTTTAGGGCACCAGTAAGAACAATAATTCCAAAATTGAACCCATCCTATATGACGAGTATGGTACTAAGAGAGGAAAATGGGGTGCCATCATTACCCTTATAAACATTGAATACGTTGGAACCCTCTAGTCTGAATGAAATTTATGTGGGATATGACAATAATTCTAAGGTCTCCAAAGTTCACATTCAATCCCTACAAAATATATTTGTATGTCAATATGTAAAATTTGATCAGGATGCAAGGTCCCCTAAGCCGTAGGGGTCTCTGATAGACATTGATGAGGTAGAGAAGCTTGTTTCCCAAAATATTGATCCATAGATTCCAAATAAATTAGATATAGATAGTCAAATTCTAGAACAAGTACAGATACTATGTTTCCTTATAGTTCAGTCAAAGGACCTATATAGGTTACATAAAGAATAAAAGAGGCACAAGATCAAGTAGGAGAACTCAAGTGTTTTTTTTGGGTTATTCATCCTCTTAATAATTTGCCTAATTATGTTGCATTGATTCCTTTATTGTTTAGAGAGCTCCAGTTATAAGGAAGTAGGAGGTGATTTTCATATTCACTTACATACACTCATTCTGCAAGTAAATACATTTAAGTTGCAAAATACATTTACATCGATTCTCCAAATTGGATAAGCAGTTGATTTGGAAAAATGTTTGCATCTTGTTGAGAAATTCCCACAACCAGTTTGAAAATGATAATTGTACTGATAAAATTCCTGCACTACCTTATAAAATCCCCATATTCCTCAAACATATTCACTTAGGTCCAAATAAATTCCTGCAAAAATGCACAAAAAGTTGAAAAAAGTATGCAGGAAGCCATAACAATAGATGAAGTAAAATGTAGAAAGAAATTAGCTACAATATGATTGCATAAATCTACATTTGTGAGATATTAATTTTCATTGATTCTAAAGATATATGTGAGAAAAATTAAATATCTTGAGATGAACATACCATCAAGGTTTTAGTGGGAGAAATTATTCTACATTTTGATATGGGGAGCAGTATGGTTAGATAAAGAAAAATAAATAAAGTGAAGCAACATTATAATGTTGTCATTGATGCATGCTTACCTTCTATGAATTTACTAGATGATTGTTGATAGATTCATTATGTGTGCATGTCCTTACATGTCATGAGAATTTCAATGATAAAGTTAAACACTTTATAGGTACAACTAAAGTAATGTTGTTATGGGAAGCCTGATCTTATAAAGATATTCTTCAACTATATTGTACGACCACTTGGATGGAGATGAATTCCCATAAGGCCTTGATTTGTTTCAATTGTATGCTTTATCATGGAATCATATGTGGACTAAAAATTTCCATAACTAGTTAAATATTCCCACATTTAAGTTGCAGAATACATTTACATCAATTCTCCAAACTGGATAAGTAGTTGATTTGGAAAAATGTCTGCAACATGTTGAGAAATGCCCACTTCCAGTTCAAAAATTCCCGTTGGAATGGTAAAATTCTTGCACTACCTTATAAAATTCCCACAAGCCTAAAACATATGCACGTAGGTCCAGAAAAATGCCCACAAAAATTCCCAAAAAAAGTTGAAAAATTCCCGCAGGAAGCCATAGCAATAGATGAAGTAAAATGAAGAAATAAATTAGCTACAATATAATTGCAGAAATATCCATATTGATATGGGTATCAATATGGTTAGATAAAAAAAATCAAATAAAGTGAAGCAGCATTGTGATGTTGTCATTAATGCATGCTTACCTTTTATGAATTTATTAGATGACTGGTTATGCATTCATTATGTGGGCATGCCTTTACATGTCACGGGTATATATTATTCATGTGTGGGTTCTTGCATACTTATGTGAGTAGGTCCTTACATGTCATGGGCATTTCAATGATCTGCTCGCATTTCAACACCTCCTACAATCATGTTTCTACCTCTGTTTCATGCATTTTGGGGTTAAACAACAATTTATCTATTACCATGTGGGCATGATTAACTAGATGTGGGAATTTTATCTTAGTATTCCATGCATAATGAAATACTTGAGGGGATTATGTCCATTAATTGAGGGCTTTAAATCTCTTCAAAATATTTCACTAGCTCAGATTTATATCTAGAAGCAGGGTTGATAGGGGTAGCAATATGGTTAGATAAAGAAAAGGAAATAAAGTAAAGCAACATTGTGACATTGTCCCTGATGCATGCTTACCTTTTATGAATTTACTAGATGATTGTTGGTACATTCATTATGTGATCATGTACTTACATGTCAAGGGAATACAGTCTTCTTGTGTGGGTTATTGCATACTTATGCGAGGATTTCCTTACATGTCACAAAAATTTCGATGATTTGTTGTCATTTCAACACCTCTTGCAGGCATCTTTCCACCTTTATTTCAGGCATTTTGGGGTTTAGTGGGCATTTATCTATTACCATGTGGGCATGTTTAACTAGGTGCGGGAATTTTATCTTAGTATTGCATGCATAATGAAATACTTGTGGGAATTATGTTGGTTAAGTACGGGATTTAAATGTCTTCAAAAGCTTTCACTAGTTCAGAGTTATACTTGGAAGCAGGTTTGATAGGGGTAGAAATATGGTTAGATAAAGAAAATTAAATAAAGTGGAGCAGCATTGTGATGTTGTCATTGATGCATGCTTTCCTTTTATGAATTTACTAGATGATTGTTGATACATTCATTTTGCGGGAATGTCCTTACATCTCAGCGGCACATAGTTTTTATGTGTGCATGCTTGCATACTTATGTGGGCATGTCCTTACATGTCATGGGAATTTAATTGATCTGTTGGAATTTCAACACCTCTGATGGGAATTTTCCACCTCTATTTCAGGAATCTGGGGGTTTAGCGAGCATTTATCTATCACCTTGTGGGCATGTTTAACTAGTTGCAAGAATTTTATCTTAGTATTCCATACATAATGCAATACTTGGGGGAATTATGTCCATTAAGTGTGGGATTTAAATATATTAAAAATATTTCACTAGCTTAGAGTTATACCTGGAAGTAGGGTTGATAGCGGTATCGATATGGTTAGATAAATAAAAGGAAATAAAGTGAATCAAAATCGTGACGTTGTCATTGATTCATGCTTACCTTTTATGAATCTACTGGATGACTATTGATACATTCATTATGTGGGCATGTCCTTACATGTCACTGACATATAGTCTTCATGTGTGGGTGCTTGCATACTTATGCGGGAATGACCTTACATGTCATGGGAATTTCAATGATCGGTTGACATTTAAACACCTCCTGCAAGCATACTTCCACCTCTATTTCGGGCATTTTGGGATTCACTGATCATTTAACTATTAACCTGTGGGAATGTTTAACTAGCCGAGATAATTTTATCTTAGTCTTGCATGCATTGCAATAATTGTGGGAATTATGTCCATTCAGTGCGGGATTTAAATATCTTCAAAAGATTTCATTAGCTCAGAGTTATACCTGGAAGTAGGGTTGATAGGAATTAGGTGAAGCATTTTTTGTATAAAACCATCCATCCCAATAAACTGGTGGAGGAAATATAGGAGAAAACGATGACTATATCTATCAATAAAACCCTCACTATAATTTATGGAGGACAGATAGGAGAAACTCTCATACATGCAAGGAATTATATCTTCTGCTAGAAAATGAGTTAATGGATTAAATGAATGCAATTGACTCACCAAATACATCTCCATGGGAAAAAAATATACTTATACTAGATCTACTACTGGTTTTTAACCAGCTAGACTTAAAGCTACCTTAGCCTATGCTTTTCCTGATTCCTTTGTGACCTTCATCTTTTCTTATCGGTCTCGATCTCAATCTATAAATGTCCCTCTATGTATCTTTTGGAAATGAAGGGGATCCACAACCTTGAGAATAGAAAACCCCCAAAGCTGGGAGAGATCAAAATTGAATTGACTCCTGACGCTACCCAATTAAAAGATCCATGTAGGAAGAACTTGTACTATAATAATTGATTCAAAAAAAAATTGATATGTTGTTGGTGTATCTTAAGGGGTTCTCCACACTCACTGTAGAAATAATAGATCAATGCTATGTGCAATGATGCTAAGAAGAAGCACAGGAAATAGATCTTGCTACTAAGAATTCTCACAAGCATACACAGGAAAATAAGAGAGAAGAAAAGAGATTGAATCACATGAATGAAGAGATGAATATTGGTGTGTATCCTTCCATTGAATAAATATGAATAATATTGTACATAAATAGTACATCCCTCATAGGAAAGTTGAATTCACTAGTAGAAAATGAGAAATTAATGACTAAAAAAATGACTAAAATCAGGCTATAAATGACTATTTTTGAGTCGGTGACTAATAGTAGCAAATTTCC
>LPNX010226894.1:2706-49330 GCA_001517045.1 Pseudotsuga menziesii
TACCTCCTCTGTGATGTCATTAGCACTTTCTATTTTAACTTGAGGTGGAAGAGGAGAGAGTGCATTTTCTCTTGCGAACTGCAACCTCATTATGCTGCACGCTCTCAAATTGCTGCCAGTTCAGGAATATGCTGCTACTTTGTAAAAATCTGCCATGTAAAACATAATCCTTTGCACATACATAGGTTTTTAGTTACTGAATAGAACTTTTAATGATTTAAAGTACCTAAGGGAAACATAAGGGCTAACGATCAATAATAAGACACAAAACACAGCAAAATTAAAACAATAAAAACCAAGGATAATAAAAAATTTAAAAATAAACAGGTGAAAAATCCTAGAGATAACAGATACATCTAATCAAATGCATTATGAGAATTTTGCAAAGAAACATGAAATTAAAAGGGAAGTACATATGCAGGAACACATGTAAAAGACACATGGGGTAGGTGAGAATTTGCAACTCTAATTCTGATGGTGTTGCTCTCATGAGTAAACATGATACACACATTTCCACACTTAATATTGCAATTATCTTATATGCTCTTCAACATTATGCAAGTGGAATGTCAGTATAGGATCCCTAGTACCAAAACACGGAGTCGACGAGAACTTATGTTGTATATTCTTGTAGCTTCCCATGAAGCAACACAAGCTATTGATGTGGTGCAATACATGAAGAAAAATTTTGGATTTTTCTATATGTTCCCATGGTACCGTGGGATTAATTCATTTGATCCATCAACAAATCAATTACTGAAGGATGATGCAGCAACACAAGTGAATTTGGAAGCAATTTATGATCCTAATGGTGTAATGACTACTATTTTCACCAGTGTACCTAATTTATGATCCTAATGGTGATCTCAAAATTGCTGCAGTCAAAGCCTTTTTCCAATAAATGAGGTGGCATTTAGGGACCAAAATTATGTTCTCATGCAAGGAAGATATGTCCGCAACAAGAGTTATAATTCCCATATTATGCATACATACTCACCCAAACATATTTAAAAATACCACTCTTCACATGATTCAAGTCTTCGATAAGACTTTGTAGTTGACTTGGCTTTGTAGCAGACATCATTCAAAATCAACCAAGCTTGGTACAGTCAAAGTATTCATAAACATACCTCCAAACAAATCTCAACAGTATGATAGGGGGAGTACATATTTCAGCAAATCAAGAAGTCTACATGTCAGGGGGAGCACACATCGAGTTGTGGCCCTGAGGATATTAAGATGAATATATTCAATATATATATTAACTTGCAAAAACATGACATAAGAAATTTGTATATATGGATTCCTAGTAAGGGTGTATACTCAATTGTAAATATTCTCAAGTTGTTATACAAGATATGGGATCCTACTCTTCTTGAGGAATATGTTGAGGATCCAGTTTAGCCTCCACAAAATCAAGCCCTTGAAAAAATCCATGAAGATTTCTTTGAAGAAGGCCCTATTTATGAAAGAAACCATTCTCCTATTATATTACCTCATCCCAAGAATCTAAATTAGATGGTCCATATTGTTGAGATTCTGATGAGGAATATTTTGTAGGCAAACCCTTGTTTGATGATGAGATGGAAAAGGCATGCATTTATCCATTTCATGAAGAGTTGGATGTTATATTTGAAATCAATAATCATAGTTTTGGGGACCCTATATATGATTCATATAGTGAAACATCTAATGAGGAACCTAAATATTTGGAACCTATAGAGCAAACAAGCATAAAATCTACAGGATCTCCAAGAAGTAACATCATTATATCTCTACTCTTTCGATTTCCTACAAAGTGTTGTAGCTTGCTTAGTGCTCCTCTCTGTTTATAATTTAGGTTCAACTTAACGGTGAAATCAACAAGTCCAGGAAAATCTTCTAGTACATCTCCTTTATAGTAATGGACAAATAATGATGTTAGTTCTCTGGAGATCCTGTAGAGCGGATGTTTTAACCTCTTCAGTGATACTCTGTAGTGCATAACCCAACAATTCATAGAAGATTCTAATGGTTTTCTTGGACATCTTGGGGTATCCTAATCAATTTCATAATGATAGTTAGGAGGAATGCATTCTGAAATTCCATGGGAAATAGGATTCTGCTAGGTTTCATGTTGAATTACATATTGAATATCTTCCAAGGTTGAATGTGGCCCTGAGGATATTAAGATGAATATGTTCAATATATATCTTAACTTGCAAAAACATGACATAAGAAATTGGTATATATGGATTCACGGTAAGGGTGTATACTCAATTGTAAATATTCTCAAGTTGTTATACAAGATATGGGATCCTATTCTTGACGAGGAATCTGTTGAGGATCCAGTTTACCCTCCACAAAATCAAGCCCTTGAAAAAATCCATGAATATTCCTTTGAAGAAGGCCCTATTTATGAAATAACCCATTCACCTATTATATTACCTCATCCCAAGAATGTGAATTATATGGTCCATATTGTTGAGATTCTGATGAGGAATATTTTGTAGGAAAACCCTTGTTTGATGATGAGATAGAAAGTGCATGCATTTATCCTTTTCATGAAGAGTTGGATATTATTTTTGAAATAAATAATCATAGTTTTGGGGACCCCATATATGATTCATATAGTGAAGCATCTATTGAGGAACCTAAATATTTGGAACCTATAGAGCAACCAAGCATCCACTCTATAGGATCTCCAAGAACTAACATCATTATATCTCTACTCATTCTATTTCCTACAAAGTGTTGTATAATGCTTAGTGCTCCTCTCTGTTTATCATTTAGGTTCAACTTAACGGTGAAATCAACAAGTCCAGGCAAATCTTCTAGTACATCTCCTTTATAGTAATGGACAAATAATGATGTTAGTTCTCTGGAGATCCTATAAAGTGGATGTTTTAACCTCTTCAGTGCCACTCTCTAGTGCATAAACCAACACTTAAGAGAAGATTCTAATGGTTTTATTTTACATCTTGGGGTATCCTAATCAATTTCATAATGATAGTTAGGAGGAATGCATTCCGAAATTCCATGGGCGATAGGATTCTGCTAGGTTTCATGTTGAATTACATATTGAAACTCTTCCAAGGTTGAATGTGGCCTTGAGGATATTAAGATGAATATGTTCAATATATATCTTAACTTGAAAAAACATGACATAAGAAATTGGTATATATGGATTCCTAGTAAGGGTGTATACTCAATTGTAAATATTCTCAAGCTGTTATACAAGATATGGGATCCTATTCTTGATGAGGATCCAGTTTACCCTCCACAAAATCAAGCCCTTGAAAAAATCCATGAAGATTCCTTTGAAGAAGGCCCTATTTATGAAATAACCCATTCTCCTATTATATTACCTCATCCCAAGAATATGAATTAGATGGTCTATATTGTTGAGATTCTGATGAGGAATATTTTGTAGGCAAGCCCTTGTTTTATGATGAGATGGAAAGTGCATGCATTTATCCATTTCATGAAGAGTTGGATGTTATATTTGAAATCAATAATCATAGTTTTGGGGACCCAATATATGAATCATATATTGAAGCATCTAATGAGGAACCTAAATATTTGGAACCTATAGAGCAACCAAGCATCCACTCTACAGGATCTCCAAGAACTAACATCGTTATATCTATACTCATTCGATTTCCTACAAAGTGTTGTAGCGCTATTAGTGCTCCTCTTTGTTTATCATTTAGGTTCAACTTAATGGTGAAATAAACAAGTCCAATAAAATATTCTAGTACATCTCCTTATAGTAATGGACAAATAATGATGTTAGTTCTCTGGTGATCCTATAGAGTGGATGTTTTAACCTCTTCAGTGCTACTATGTAGTGCATAACCTAGCACTTCAGAGAAGATTCTAATGGTTTTCTTGGACATCTTGGGGTATCCTAATCAATTTCATAATGATATTTAGGAGGAATGCATTCCGAAATTCCATGGGCAATAGGATTCTGCTAGGTTTCATGTTGAATTACATATTGAATCTCTTCCAAGGTTGAATGTGGCCCTGAGGATATTAAGATGAATATGTTCAATATATATCTTAACTTGCAAAAACGTGACATAAGAAATTGGTATATATGGATTCCTAGTAAGGGTGTATACTCAATTGTAAATATTCTCAAGCTATTATACAAGATATGGGAACCTATTCTCGATGAGGAATCTGTTGAGGATCCAGTTTACCCTCCAAAAAATCAAGCCCTTGAAAAAATACATGAAGATTCCTTTGAAGAAGGCCCTAGTTATGAAAGAACCTATTCTCCTATTATATTACCTCATCCCAAGCATTTGAATTAGATGGTCCATATTGTTCAGATTCTGATGAGGAATATTTTGTAGGCAAACCCTTGTTTGATGATGGGATGGAAAGTGCATGCATTTATCCATTTCATGAAGAGTTGGATGTTATATTTGAAATCAATAATCATAGTTTTGGGGACCCCATATATGATTCATATAGTGAAGCATACAATGAGGAACCTATAGAGCAACCAAGGATCCACTCTACAGGATCTCCAAGAACTAACATCATTATATCTCTACTCATTCGATTTCCTACAAAGCATTGTAGCTTGCTTAGTGCTCCACTATGTTTATCATTTAGGTTCAATTTAAGGGTGAAATCAACAAGTCCAGGAAAATCTTCTAGTACATATCCTTTATAGAAATAGACAAATAACGATGTTAGTTCTCTGGAGATCATGTAGAGTATATGTAAATGTTGGATCAAAATCATACACGGGTTTGCATTAGTGTCCAATAAAGGTGGTCTATTATAGTCCAATAATTGGCATATTCAATGCTTGGAGAGGGGAAGGTCTAACCCAAAGCATCACATGACACTAAATTCTATATGACTCTAATGCAACATAGACATCATGACCAAAATTTGCTCCACCATATAGGGTTCCTTTTTTTACTTAAGCAAGTCCCCATTCATTCAAGTGCAACTCATTCCCATACCACCATGAACAAACGAGCCCTTATAATTATTAGTACCTTCTACTATAGAATGTGACACAACTATACTAAATAAGAATTCATTTATTAACATAGTCGTGGAATACAAAAACAACACATCGTTTGCATATAAAAGGAACAAACCAAATATTTGGAATGGGGGTATCATTCCATTAATATGCGTCATAATCTAATACATACTCAGAACATAAACATAAAAAGTCTAGTACAGATCATATTACAAGAATGAATATCCACTATTATCCCAAAACCCTTACAATTCAAGCAACTGCAACACCCTTCTACTGTTTAACCATATTATACAAGCTATCAACTATAACAACATCATTAATAAAAATACCAACAACCCTTTTCCAGGCCTAAACCTTTACCAAATATATCCTCTCTTAAGGGTGGGGAGTTCCAATCAAAACCCTATATATCCAATGTCTTTCTTCACTGTTTGGCTTGATGGACTGCCTGTTATCTCCTCTCCTTCTCTAACCAAATGTCTTCCATCTCTCACCACCTCATCCAAACAAATGTTATTTTAAAAATTAAAAATTAAGGACCTAATAATACCAAACAAAACTTGTTGTCTTTCCCTCATGTTGGTAATCCATGTGTTTCCCCTGTCTAGTGGACAACCTCCCCATTGTATATGCTATCCATTCGATTTGATGCATAGCTCGGATACATATAGACATGGATGTTCTAAATGACATGAAGAAAAATCCAATCATCCATAAACTGAGTTAGATCAATTTTGGAAACCGAGTGGTTAATCAAGCTCATTCCAACATTGACAAACCCTTTATAATCATATAGGGGTGGGGGATTCATCTCATTCAAGTTAGGTTTCTAATTGTTGTAACTAAATCTTGGCGCACAATAAAGAGTGGGAACTATTTCTGAAGGTAAAACACTGCTCTATTTGGGTCGAGTATTCACATAGAACTTCTCCCTACTCCCTTGCAGCTCTGATGATGGGTGGGCTACGGTGAGCCAAGAGATAATGTTGCCCCTAGCTCTCATCTATCCTAATGTAATGTGGCAATGTAGGGCATCTAAAATTTCAGTTTGGAATTGATGTGGTTGTAGATGTTTTCCCACAAATACACAACAAACATCATAACATGCCCAAAAAAACTAAAACCCTGAACTGGTTGCATGCCCATCCAATGTAAAACCCTGAACCGATTGCATTCCCACCCAATCTAAAACCCTGAACCAGTTACATGCCCAAAAACTCTTGTCACAGCATGCCCAAAAAAATTAGGTGATGCTTACCTGTTGAGCCATGAGCTCCAAATCGAAACCGTGAGCTCCAAACATGAACTATGACCTCCAAATGTGAACTGTGAGCTCGAAATCGAAACTGTGAGCTCCAAATGTCAACCTTGAGCTCCAAATTGAAACCAGGGGCTAGTCCAAATTGCATAAAAATGATACACCAGAGCCACAAAAGGAACACCAAATCTAGTCAAAATGATACACCAGAGCCAAGAAAAGATACACCGGAGCTACTCGAAGTGATACACCAGAGCCGTCACGAAATGACACACCGGAGCCACTCTAAAATTCATAAAAATGTCCAAATTCCATAGAAATTTCCAAAACGAGTCGCGACAATGTCGAAAAAGACTATGTATTTTTTATTATATATTATTTTATATTATATGTATTTTATTTTTATTATATATTATTTTATATTATATGTATTGCCATAATAATATTTTTTTATTAGGTATAGTATTTTTAACTTAGGTATATGTATTTTTTATTATATGTATTTTTAACTTAGGAATACTATTTTATTATTATAATATGATGATGATGATGGCGATCTCACCTAATCCCTACAATCTCATCTAATCCCTACAAATAAACCCTTGAAGATGAAGATGATGATGACGATGATACCAAATTTTTAACATAAACGATGATGTTGACGATGATGATGAGGATGATGATGATGATGATGAAGATGGCGATGACCATGTTGATATCATATGAAATGATGATGATGACGATGACGATGACGATGATGATGATGATGACGACGTTGATGATGTTGTTGATGACAAAAATGACGTTGATGATGATGTTGATGAGGATGATGACGATCCCTAATCCCTACAATCTCACATAATCATCATCATTATGTTTATCTCATCATCTTCATGATCATGATCATGATCATCATCATCGTCATCATGATCATCATCATTGTCGTCGTCGTCTTCAACATCGTGGTCTTCATTATCATGACCCTCATCATCATCATCATCGTCATCGTCGTCTTCATCATCATAATGATGGTAATGGTGATGATGACGGTGATGATGATGATGATGATGATGATGATGGCAATGATCACCATCATCACCATCATCAACATCATCATCATCATCGTCGTCATCTTCATTATCAAGACCCTCATCATCATCATCATCATCATCATCATCATCATCAACACCATCATCATCATCATCATCCTCTTCATCATCATTGTCTACATCATCATCATGACCCTCATCATCATCATCATCATCATCATCATCATCATCATCACCATCATCGTCATCATCATCATCATGATGGTAATGGGGATGATGATGGTGATGATGATGGCAATGACAATGATCACCATCATCTTCATCAATGTCATCATCATCACCATCATGGTCATGATGATGATGATGATGGCAATGATGATGTTCATCATCATCATAATAGACATCATCGTCATCATCATAGTCCTCTTCATCATTATCAACATCATCCTCTTCATCATCATCATCATCATCATCATCATCATCACCATCATCATCATCATCATCACCATCATCATCATCATCGTCGACATCATCATCATCATCATCATCGTCGTCTTCATAATCATGACCCTCCTCATCATCATTGTGTCCTAACAACAGCATAGTCAATGCCTTCTAACAACATGTCCTATGGTAGTATTTCGGAAGGTTGATTTCTACACATATCCACATATAGGTAGTGATATGAACTTTTCACCAACATTAAGAATAAGTAAAACTTACTGTACTTCAAAGATACTTGTTTTGTAATCCACCAACATTAAGAATAAGTAAAACTTACTGTACTTCAAAGATACTTGTTTTGTAATCCACCAACATTAAGAATAAGTAAAACTTAGTTTACTTCAAATATTCATTTCTGAAAAAAATTGCATAATACTGGCAAACCTTTCAATCAAAAAGTGATGAGAAGGAAATTGTTGAATATAGCCAATAAAATGAAAGGAATTTTTTGTATCCTTGAAATACTTCTTATATCTAATAGATTCCTTCAATTCTAGAACTATGGGTCCCAAATATATGTTCAATAGAGAGATGCAAACCTAAGAGGAAGAAAAACATCCTAACTTGAATAATGAACCTTCACATTAATGAGGGAAGAACCATCTACATAACGACACATCCCTATCTTGGATAAATGAAAATATAGCTTTGAAGGATGATTGAAAGTTGAGCATGTGAGTCGAGCTAGTGACAACTAGGGTAGAATATCCTACACCGTAGTGTTAGAAATAGTATCGAAAATCTGACCCATAACCTTCTAATATCCTATGCATAGTCGTCGAATATCCTACTCATAGCCGTCGAATATCCTACGCCATAGTGTCGAAAATCTGACCCATAACCGTCAATATCCTACGCATAGCCGTCGAATATCCTATGCCATAGCCATTGAATATCCTATGTCGTAGTATCAAAATTACGACGCCATAGCCATTGAAAAACCTACGCCATAGTGTCGAAAATTTGACGGCACAAAAATAATGAAAAAGGATCAGTACTTTTCATCATTGCTGTCCGACACATCTGTATGATACGTCGGATGTGATCGGATTCTGTTGTCGAATTTCATGTTCAAATCCTGTTGTGAATTGATTATTGTAAATATAAGTATAATAATGTTGAATATTGATCATTTAAACCGCTAGATAACTCATATCGATGAAATGATTATGTTAAAGTATCTACGAATATTACGTTTGCATTGTGATTGTTAATTAACAGGTACACATAGACATGATATGCTTACTTATAGTACATATGTGATATGTGCATGCACTGGCCACACATGCAGACTTTGCATATATACATTAGTATCGTTATACAAGTGCTCACAATATTAAACAATTGTGTAAGTTGTTACAAAATAGTAAGTTATTATACATTGGTAATGGAAGTTAAGATTTGTAAGGTAGGTGAGCACTATAATAAATAATTTATTAAGTGTCGTCATATGAAATTATTGTTAGAAATTGTCGTAAGTAAGCATGAACATTGTTCCATATTCGACAGTAGAATTGTACTATTGAATTATTAATTACAATAAGTTTTACCCTTAAGGGTACTTGTCTAAAGGTGTAAAAGTACTATGTTGTTAACTTGTCACTTAAAAACTAAAACAAACAATTAACGAATGTTATTATTATTATTTATTAAATAATAATAATTATTTATTCAATAATAATAATAATAATTATTATTTATTCAATAATAATAATAATAATAATAATAATTATTAATATCATTATAAACGATTATTGTTATTTTAAACTATTGTGAAATAAGTAACTTCATAATGCTAGTTAAATTAATTATTTTAAGATCTATATTATTCCGCCTCCTCGAATAAGTGGAATAATATTATTATTGGTGAATTGTCCAAATCAAATAATATGATATGAATATTTAAACAAATTTGCAAATCAGAACGTCATTGTCAAATTAGATTTTTACCAAGTAATCAAGACATTGGAACCTTTTTATGTCAATTCATGGTTATTAATTATTATTTTATCCTAAAAACGTTTAAAACATAAGTGGTAGGTAGATCCGTCAATTAGTAAGATAAGCCTCATAAATCAACTGTTGTCATTCATAGAATTAATAAATAATTGAAGTGAGTCTGACATAACTAATTTAATAAACATTATTGTTTTAACTAATTGATAGAAAACGTGATAAGATAAAATATTAAAATACCTTGAATAGTGGAAAGAGGATTAATGGGTTTGGGTCTCGAGAAGAAATGGGGAAGGCAGTGGAGTAAGTATGAAGGAATCATAGGAAGTGGGGTATAAAGGAAGGGTTGGAGGGAGTAGTCAGGGATTTTTTTTTGGATCTTGGTTTTTCTTTGGGAAATGAAACTTGAGAGGGAAGGGGAAAAAATCGTTGAACAGAGGAAGGGGAAAACTATGGTTCGGAAATCAAAACAAGGAAGTTATTATTGGAATTATCGGTTTGTGGGCTCGGGGGCTAGGAAGTCTGACGATTTCCCAGGGCCAGCACGATCAGAGCCGGTCAGTAGGGTGGTTTATATAGTTGGTTTCTAAGTACTAAGGAGGCTAATTTGGACGGGAACATGTCGGAGATACGGGAACTAAGGGATCAACTACACCCTTCCGTATATAGGTATTTCAACTTACTAATATTATTTTCCTATTTGAAGCCATATTTAGATATTTAAATGGCTAAGCTATTGAATGGAAATTTAAAATTTACATGCATGTTTATGTTTCTGTACTGTATTAACTCCTACATAATGAAATAGAGATATTTATGAATATGCCGCAAAAACTTTTTATTTATTATTTCAATAGAATAAAAAAGAGCTCGATTACATGAAAATCTTAGGAATAAAATTGATTAAGTGCTTCCTCCTTCAGAAGAAGCACTACATTAGGTGATAAGAGGCCGATATGGTGTTAGTGGTAGCGAAGGAGTCCTGTATTGTAATTTGCATGGGCTTCCTGGCTATCGCTAGTCCTCCTGAAGCCCCAATGGTGTCCACTGTTATAACTTGGTTTGTCTTGGAGATTCTCCTTCAAATCATTATATGTTTGCAGGGGCTGCTTATACCCTTGATATTCAATGAGATCATCTTCATGAGGAGCCTAGAAATTGGGTTGAAAGATCTCTGTTAACTGGGTGTATTGCCTTGACTCAACCAACCTGGTTCCTAAGGCCTTGAGCTTGTGTAGATAAGATTTTCTTCCCCGCTTCTTGATATCCTTCATGGATTTCCTTAGATCCTTCAGAGGAGCATTCTGGATACCAAGTTTGAAGTTCACATTGGTTTTGAGAAGTGCATCAATTAGGAGTTCATTTGCTTGGGTGGAATTGAGCTGAAATCCTGCCTTTTGCAAGCTTCCCCCAAGGCTTGTATATGCAACTCCCCGATCTCTATATCATTCATATCGTCACCTATTTGAATTTTAGTACCCAAGGAAGGAGGGGTTAGTATGATATCCTTTAAGGAGACATTTATGGGGAGTTTGATCCGATCTTTCCTTTCACTTTTTCCCTTTGGAAGGGGTCCAAGGGTGGTTTTGATGGTGCATGCAGTTCAATGAGGGTCTCTCCATGCTAATTTTTGAGGAGGGTTTCTCCTTCCCTGGGGGCTCATATTCTTGATCTGGTTGAGAGCTTAGCGCCTCAAATTTGTTGCTAGTTGCAATTTTTGTTTTTTTGTTGATCCTCGGGGTTTTCCAATTCCGTCGTTTCCTTGTTGGAGGTTTCTTGAAGCTGCCCTTATCAGTATCTTCTTGTTGAACAATTTCTCGAGGGGCATTGAGATGGAAATATCTGTATAAATTCCCATGCTCACGGCATTTCCCAAATCGAAAGGGTACATGTTTGTATTATAATTGTTAGATCCATTCTATGTCCTCATGCATAAGGTAGATTGAGTCCAATAGGGTTTTTCCTATGTGCATATAGACATATATTCTAGAATATGAGGTATATTTGTTCATTAGTGTCTGCTCCAATACTTTGACGAAGTTTCCCAAGGAATTACCGACATCGCTCAGAGTTTTTGCATCCCAGTAATCATGTGGGAGAGAGTGTAGTCTGATCCATACTGGTGCCCAGGTGAAGTCCTCTACCTGGATTATATCTCTCGACCCAATTCCTTAGGAATATTCCCACAGAGTTGTAGAAATATGGCTTGCCATCCATGATTGATTCTTTGTCCTTTAGATCGAAAAAACACAGTAAATAATATTTTAGATCCCAATTGCATATCAAAATGAGCTTTGGGCTTCCATGTAGTATTGATCCAATATATTAGGGCTCTCTCAGTTGGCAACATATCGATAAATTTTCATATGATCGCATGGTCTCTCATGAATTAGACGCGAGCATTGATGCAACTTGAGGGAAACTCGGTCCCTGGTCTGGTGTTGGAGATCGGGATGCATGTGATGGTTCCATGTGCTTTCCCATTCATTTCTCCATCTTGTTGGGTTTTGAATATTTTTAGCCCAGATTGGGCCCTAGACTTTCTTACATGTCGTTTTCATTTAACATGTTGTTGCCCTCATCAAAAGAGTTGTTTTTCTTTATGCAGGCTGGATCTGGATATACATGCAACCGCGTTGCTGCTGAAGGTTCCGCTTGTAAGTGGGAAGGGTTTCTGGATCGTCCCCTCTGCGTGATTGGCCTAGCATCTCTCTCAGATCCGGGATGGTTCTGATCTGTTTGGATATTGGGTGAAATTTTAGTATCCTGATGTGGATGGGAGGGGCCCTTGTACCTCCCCCACGTGAGACTATGGATCCATCGGGGGAGGTCGTTTGTGAATGTTGAACGTGTGTGCTAGAAGAATGAGTGGGCACGCAGATTAGTTGTGCAGAGATGATGCAAAGGAATTTCAGAGAGCATCAGAGAAATATCACTCAATATCAGGTTATTATCATATTAGAGTAATATTAGTATATTTCATCAAGAATGCTTTTCAAACCCATGAGAGGACACTATGAATTCAAGGTAAATTCCCTTTGGTTTAACAAATGCCCCCACTACCTTCCAAGAAATTATGAATGAACTATTCCATCCCTTCCCAAGGAAATTTGTGTTAGTCTTTTTTTATTACATCCTCATATATAGCAAGACATGGAAGGAATATCTAAAGCATATGGAACAAATACTATCTCTCTCAGAACAAAACCAATTCTAAGCAGAAATGTCAAAATGTACATTTGGCAAACAAGAAGTAAAGTATCTTAGTCAAATTATTTTGAAAGAAGAGATCAAGGTAGATCTAAAGAAAATCAAAGCGATCAACAAATGGCCCCAACCAAATAATATATACAAGTCAAGAGGATTTTTAGGGTTGGTGGGGTACTATCAAATATTCATCAGTAACTATGCTCATTTAACTACTCTCTAACCAACCTCCTAAAAAATAATTCCTTTCAATAGAATGATTAGGCATAAACATGTTTTGAGGCGTTGAAAAAAATGATGTCTACAACTCCTATATTGGAAATATCGGACTTCTTAGAACCATTTGTAATCAAATGTGATGCCTCGGGTTTTGGAATAGTAGCAGTCTTGATGCAAGAAGGACTCTTAATAGATTTTGAAGGCAAGAAATTAGACAAAAGGGAATGCTTACAGTCTACATACAAAAAAGAGATGATTTCCATCATGCATGCATTAACAAAATGGCAAGATATCCTTTTGGGAATGAAGTTTATGATTCATACAGATCATAACAACTCTCAATACTTGTTACAACAAAAATCATTAACAATCAAACTACATAAATGGATAGAGAAAATACTACATTTGATATGGAAATCTTATTTAAAAGAGGAAGGAAAACATAGTAGTTTATTATATTTCATGAAAATACTAAGAAGTGCAAGTTTTTACAATGTTTATAATGATTCCTGAATGGTTGGATGAAATTCGAACCTAGTACACCAAGAACCCAGAGACTTGCTCCATAATCAATGATGTAAATCAATTCTGCAAATTTGAGTGGAATAATGACATCTTATTGTATAAGGGAATAATTTATTTAATACCTAATTCAAATTTTAAATCTAAGGTGCTTAAAGAATCCCATGACTGTCTAGCTGCAAGACACATAAGGTTTTTCAAAACTTATTGTAACACAAGACACTCATTTTTTTGGAAGGGGATGACTGCATATCTTAAAAAATATGCAGAAAACTGTGACATTTTCCAAAGAATCAAAAGTGAATGTCTTAATCCATAGGTTACTCCATCCACTACACACTCCCAATAAAAAACCAGAAGACATCTCGATGGACTTCGTTGAAGGATTACCCATGTAAGAAGGGAAGAGTAAAATATTTTTGGTGGTAGACAAACTAACCAAGTATGCACATTTTATTGGGGTAAGAGAAATATATTATACAAAATAAAAAATTGAAGTTTTACGTAAAAATGTCTGCAAGCTACATGGATTTCGAAATATTATCATCAGTTATAGAGATGTAAAGTTCAAAGGGAATTTTTGGAGAGATTTTTGAAAACAAATTAGGACGTCACTTAACATGAGCTCAACTTACCACCCTCAAACAGATGGTCAAACAGAATTTGTCAATAAATGTTTGGAAACCTACCTTTGTTGTCTTGTAACTGACAAGCAATATAAATGGTACCAATCGTTACATATTGTTAAATGGTGGTATAATTCCACATATCATACATCAACCAAAATGACACCTTTCCAATCTCTCTATGGATATGATCCACAAGAATGGAATGAGTTAGCCACAAGTTAAGCAAAATTTGCGTTAGTAAAGGATAATTTAGAAGAGAATCATAAAGTTGTTCAGTTACTCAAGGAAAACCTAATAGTCACCAGGAATTGAATGAAACAATAAGCCGACCAACACCAGACACAAAGAGAGTTCGAAATTAAGGATTGGGTATTTGTAATACTCCAACCCTATAAAAATTTATCTCTTAAACAAGGAAAAAATAAATTAGCTCCAAATATTTATGGCACATATCAAATCAACAAAAAATACCATGTATCATATGGATTGGAGTTACCGGATAAGAGCCCTATCCACAATGTTTTTCATGTATCATGCCTTAAAAATGTATTAGTACAACATTAGAAAGTGCAAACATTGCTTCCTATATTGGATTATGAAGGATGAATCATTTTGGATCCATAAGATATTATTTGTTGGGTATGCGTAATATTCTCTACATGACTACTCCCCTTTCGGTGGGGGTTCGGGGTTGACCCCGGAGAAAAAAATTTGGGTTGTTTTTTATTCATTTTTTGTTATTTTCAACCAATGGTTTTTCATCGCATTGTAATCTAATTCTCGTTTGGAAATTTGGTTTTCATTGGTTGGTGAATGGCGATATATTGTATTGTAAATAGTTGAATTAATACAATGAAACAAGAAACAAAGAGAAGAGTGAAGCTCTAAGTTAAGAACCAATACAATTTTGTTTGAGATCTTACCTTTTGATTTCAACCATTGTTGATTGGTGTTCTGCCTAATGGTTCTCTAGAGTTGCATATATTTTTGGAATGCTTATGCCAATGTCAATTACTATAGTGCCCTCTTGCACATTATGCACAATCCTGTTGGTATTGTTTTTTTGGATAGTTTCTTAAAGAATAGGGTTCAACAAATACCCGACAAGTCAAAGGACCTTTAACAAGTTCAATTGGAATTTTATTCATAAAAATTCTAGGCTTATCCCCATCACGATTTGTTTGTTGATTTATATAACTATTCCCTTGGTATCCCCTTTTCATGTTCTTGAAAGGTGTAGTTGGCGTAGATTTCCTACCTTCAACCCAGGTTCAGTCCATTCACTTGCGTTCAACAAATCCCAAGATATTGACTCGATAGACTTGGGATCAGTCGACAGTTCCTATGATGCAGATGCAGCCTCACCCGAGATATCTCTCCAAATGGGTAACTACCAGAACCAGGTTTCCGCAGTTGGGTGGGGGATTTAATGTCCCTTGGTTTTCTACCAAGTCACTCAATGGAAGCTGATGGGTGGGGTGGTTATACTTCTTACACATAGTTAAGCTGCACTGCAACTCATCATTTGATAGGTATTATAACACAACCCAATGTAGCATAGGAACATTCAACAACAACAGTGTGACAAATACATATAAAATCATTCATATGAAAATGAATAAACACATATTCACAACACTATATATGCAATTCAATCATAATCATCATTCACACATTTGACACATTATCTAACGTGGAAACCCATCCGAGAAAAACCACAAAGGCGCTCTTCATATGGCATGAGAAATATATGGCATCTTTGGTCTGTGCACTAAGATGTAGACTTTGTTCTAGATCTCTCTTTGTTTATCAATACAAACGTATTTCTCCTCTCACGCTCTTTGGTGTTCTATCACTATTCTTTCTCTACTTGAATCTACTACTGATCCACACACATCATGTATCAACTCAATATCTACTATGAATTCTGCTAATGATCTGCACATAGCCTGGATCAACTCAATCTCTACTACTCTCCTACGCACTCAACTACAGGGTATTTAACTCTTCTTTACTACTTTAACACACTAACAAAATAACAACACTATAAATCAAACTGTCACTAAATGAACAGACACTATTGAGACTAACATCAACAGATCCTCTAGAGGCTAACCTGCATACAACTTGGGTTCCTCCTTTTATAGGTTTCTACATGTCGTGTTCAACCAAATTCATATAGTTAGCCAACATGTTGTATTTCCTATTCTATCAACACATGACAATAGGCACTAACAACCTGACTTACAAATATGCTTTCATATGTGAGGCTCCCACCAACTCTATCCGAGTTTGTACCCACGATCTTTTTGGGCTGTCACTTTATAGTTGTTGCACTATTGCACATCTTATGACATGGTTAACTCCATCACACCATTCCTTTCTGCTTTCTTTCCTTCTTTCATTATTCATCTTCCACCATGGTCTCTCTTCTATCACAAATTCTCTTTTATCGCAGATTCTCTTCTATCGCAGATTCTCTTCTATCACGAATTCTCTTCTATCACAGATTCTCTTCTATCGTGACTTCTCTTCTATCACAAAATATCTTCTATTGTGACTTCTCTTAAATATTTCTTCTTTATCTGCTTCCATCCTTCTTCTGTCACATCTTTCTTTATTTATACTTCTTCTACCTTGTCTTCCTTCCTTCCGCAGCTGCTTCTGTCGCATCTCCTTTTCTTTCTTCTCCTTCTTTCTCTTCTTCTGTCACAGGTCCTTTTACTTCTTGCAACTTGGGTCTTTTCCATCCTTAGGAAGAATTATAATTGAATTCTACCTATATTTCCCTAGGCCCAACATGCCCCTAACACTCACATGTGGCTTATCCCGAGCCATGCAAGGCTAGTGTTCCATATATTTACTTGTGCCAACATGAACTTGAAAATCTTGCAAGATTTTCAATAATTTCTCTACTTCTTGTCACACATCTTCCTCTACTTTCTACAAATTTTCCAGAAGGTTAGAACTAAGGTGTTTCTACGGTACGAGCCTTGCTGCTTGTAATTCCCATTGTACTCTTTGATATACATGTTGAATAATTCATGTAACTCTTTCAACCTCTGCATGCAACTCTTCAACCTTATCTACCTGTTTTTGTTGTTGCATTCACAACACCGTTACTTACAGATGCAATTTCTTCATTTCTGTTGCCCTAGCCATTTTCTGCTCTAAGGGTAACTGCTTCATCTCATTCCTTAGCTAAGTTACCTCTGTCTAAGCTGTGTGCAGCTCCTCTATGAATTTTTCCTGTTCCACATCTTCAACTAAGGCTACCCAAGCTTACGAGACTTGTTTGACAACCTTAGCACATATTGCTTCTACTTCCTCTATCTTCTTCATAGATTCTACTGCTGCTTTTGTTCTTTCTTGTTACTGTTTCAGAGTAGTTGGACAGATGAGATGGAAGATCTCATCAACATCATTGATTCTCAACATTGAGGATGAGATCCAAAGTGCGTGCTTGGGTATATGTCCTTTTCCTTCTTTCCTCTTACAGGAATACCATGTTGCTTGACTTCTTCTTCATCCACAATGCAACTCAACATGTATTCGTCTTATCTGGTCTATCAATGTTGAAGTTTTCCATCTCATCAACACCTTCTTCTTTGTCAATGATGAAATATACCATCTTGTTGACGTTTAAACTTTCATCGTTGTAATCTTCCATTTCTTATTCTTCTTTGAAGCATCATCACCATTTATGTCTTGAACTTCTTGTATAGATGATGGTGGCCTTTCTCTATATTTGTCATTATTCGAATGCTATTTCGGACCAACAGGCTCTAGAAATGGATACTATGCACTTTGGTAAATCGTTCCATGACTTATTGGTGCTTTCGATGGAATGTCATTTGGCCATTGAATTAGAACTACTACTTCTCCATTCTTCCTCAGCGGAGCTGAGAAAACTTTACTCTTGCGAGAACCAGAACGCTTCTTCATTGGCCAACCTGGTAGGGAGGTCCATATCCTTAGTTCAGGGTGGAATGGAATGAGCTCAACTTCCAATCCCATCCCTTATTATGGTGGAACATATTTGACAACACTTTTTTCAACCAACATAGGTAACATGGCTTCAGTCACAGAGCTTGTGGATGAAACTTCGCTGAGACTCATAGTGACCATACTTCTGTAACAAGTTACTTTGGACCTGGGTGTTTGCAGAGAGAAATTCCACATTCTAGTATATCAAACTAAGTTGAAAGTTGAGGGTGGATGTCGGTAATACCTCTATCAAGTATTCACATGCACAACCATTGAGTGGAATGGTAGCAACACGATCCATCACATGGATCACCTTTCCGAGTCATCATACATAAGATGCCAAAGAATCCACCACTTTTCTCTATGAAGTCATTATAATTATGAACGACGTGAATTAAAAGTACACCACTAGATTCTCGTGGCCTTTTGAACTTAATGCAGGCCAACTATCCTATCAAAAATGACTGACATCCAGCTGTCAGATTTACACCGTTCGTATTTCTTGTGACAACATCACAATCCTTGCTACCCGTTTTGTTTTCTTCACCAGATCTCCTTTTCTTCTGACATCATCACACTCCTTGTGACCTGATTAATCTTTTGATAGATATTCCTTTCTTCTGATAGACTAAGTCTTCGCTCTAAATTTCTGGTATGCACTAGACACCGAGTCTGTGAGACTTCATCTTTTCTCATGACATACTAGAAGTCTACGAACAAAAACAACAAGACAACCAAAACAAATTTTCATCTTTTTTTTTCTAGATTCTCGCTCCCTTTTATGTGACCAAGTCATTGCTATCATGATACGGCTTCAGTTGACTTCCATTCACTAGGCCTTGAACCTATGTTCCATCTAACTTCTACAATTTCACTGCTCCTCCATCAATGATCTTCATAATGATATACAGTCCTAACCAATGTGTTCTCAACTTTCTCGGATGCTTAAAAAATTTACTGTCATACATAAGAAAAAGTCCTCCAACCTCAAAGTGCTTGCTCTTAATGTGTGGATCATGCCGTTCTTTTTGTCTTTGTTTTTCCACATTTTGATGAAATCCTGTGACAAAATGTTCTTCTTCTAGGTTAACAATTTGCAACAATATTTCTTCAACAAGATCACCCTTTGTCATCTTTGTGATCGCAACAATCCTTGAGCTCAAGACAATATATTCCATAGGAATCACAACTTCCTGTCCATACACCAACCAAAATGGAGTTTGGCTTGTCAATTTCTTACAAGTCGTGCAATATTCTCATAGTACCGTTGGGATTTTCTGATCCTATTAATCTATTTGAATGTTGCAAACCTTTTCCAATGCATTCTCCAGAATTTTGTTAAAGGCTTTGACAACTCCATTTTCCTGAGGGTGATAAGGCATTGTCATTCTATGCTGAATCTAGAATTCCTCCGTGAGTTATGTAATCAACTGGTTGGAAAAGTGCGTACCTTGGTCACTATTAAAATATTTGGGCATCCAAATCATGTCACAACATTCTAAAATAAAAAATTTGCAGTAGTCGCTGCAGTATAATCATTTACTTGCGTTGATTCAACCCATCTGGTCAAGTAATCAGTCACAGTAATAATATAGCATGCATAAGTGCATTTTCCAGTCGAATTGATAGGACCTACAAAATCCACAGCCCATTTATCGAATGGCTACAAATTTATTTGAAGTACCAATGGAATTTCATCTCATCCCAATGTCTTTCATGCCCTTTGACAGACATCATAACTTCGACAATAATCTCGAGCATCCACGTGCATGGTGGGCCACCATAAGCCTGCTTGCAAAATATTACACACCGTAGCTTTCCCTACATAGTGATGTCCTACAACACCAACATATGCTTCATTTAATATCACCAGTCACTCGTGCTCCAAAACACAGCGACGGAGGATCTCATTAGGACCAGTTTTATACAATTGCCTAATGATCAACTGGAAATATGTTGCTCACACAACCACCTATTTCTTATGCACCAGGGCGAACTCAGCTAGTGTATAACTTGTACTAAAAAATTGTATGATATCTCCATAATTATCATCAAACACAGTTATCACAAATAGTTGTGCATCAGGAAGATTATCTTCCAGGTTACTAGGCTCTTCACCACTTTCTATCCTTGAAAGTTGGTATGGCCCAAAATTCAATTGACCAGGTTTAACAATTATTTCAAAATCAAGTTCTTGGAAGAGGAGAAGCCACCAGTAGATCTTCCTCCCAAACACTGGCTTATTGACAGGGTATTTCAATGCATAATGGTCAGTGTACATCTTGAAATGGTGACCTAGTAAATAATGTTTGAATTTTTGCAATGCATATACCATCGCTAAACCTTCTCTTTCCATTGTGGTATATTTTTTCTCTACAGTTGACAACTTCCTTCTAGCAAAGGAAATGGGATGATCAATGGACCCTTCACCATGCTGTGTCAGTACCATGCCGAGCGTGATAGACGACGTGTCGACATGAACATGAAACTCCATTTTACAGTCTGGAAATACAAGTATTGGTGCAGTAGCCATCTTGTTTTTCAATGCGTCCAGATTATCTTGGAAGGTCTCTGTCCATTGAGGCTTAGCATATTTTTTCAAAATCTTTTCCATAGGAGCAGTCACCTCCGCATATCCCTTGATAAATATTATGTAGCATCAAATGTGTCCTAGTGTTTCTCTCAACTGTTTAACTGTAGTAGGTGGTGGTAGATCAATAATGATCACAATTTTGGATGGGTCGACCAAAATTCAATCACAATAGACCACATGACCTAATAGAGATCCAAATGGTGCAAAAGATATACATTTCTTCAAATTTAACAAAATTTGATAATGGCGTCAATGTTCTAGCATCATTCTAAGGCTCTCAATATGGTTTTTTATGAGCCCAAATACCATCCAAGCATCAAAGTAGACTTCAATAAATTTATGTATAAAATATGTAAAGGCAACTACTATGATTCTGGAAAAAAATTCGTAGGGGAATTATTAAGTCCAAATGGAATTACCGTATACTGGAAACATCCCCACTATGCCGCAAAGGTAGTCTTGTGTCGGTCTTATTCTGCAATCCTGATTTTATGGTAACCAAAAACTCCACCTATTAACGAGTACATTTTCTATCCTCTGACACTCTAGTACCACATCTGTAAACGGAGTCGGAAACATGTCACGCAAACAAGCATCATTCAACTTCCTCAGGTTGACACAAATTCTTACTTCACCTGTGATCTTCTTTTCCTGGACCACTATCGAACTAATCCATTCTGATTCCTCAATAGGTTCTATAACACATGCCTCTAGAATTCGGTCTAATTTAGGCTGGACCTTTTCTTTGTATCGTGGATTCAATCTGTATGGTCATTGCTTGACCGGTTTTGCCTCGAGCTTCAAAGGTATCTTCATTTCAATGAGATCTCTGAATTTTCCCTTCATCTCTAAAATCTTGGTAGGGAATAGATCTTGAAAATGATGCAGTAAGTCAGTGATCTTCCCTACATTCTCTTCATCCCAATAATTTCCAATATTGGAAAACTTTGGATTGTCAGGTGAGCCAATATTAACTTTCTTAATCTTAAGTGGACTCAGAAATTGGTCACTAGAAATACCAAATCCTTCCATTGCGCACATACCTTCTGATTTAGGTATGTTTATATTGAGCAGGTCATCATCATCTAGTTCTCCCATCACATTGTAGCACTCCATCCAATGGTGGATTTTCGTGCTGTATTGATGGAAATTTGTCACTACGACAAGGATTTCCTCGAATATATTCTCTTTCATTACTTGCAGTGAAACATCAATTATTGGGTGATCATCTATGAACTGTAATGTATGTTTGGAACTAGTATTTATCTCTTCCCACTCAAGAGTTCCTTGTTGCAGTTCAACATACGTATACCGATTCCTTGGTACCATATTCAGTGTATGTATGAAGTGATGAACCCATTCTTGTTGAGGGTATTCCTGCCATGTCCTGCAACAATGGTCAATATGTTCAACATGATTTGATAATCCTATATACTTGTAACCTGTATAACTAATCTCTTCTCCAAATATGATCTCCATCAATCTTCTACATTACGGCCATTCGGAGATATATTGTTTATGTGTACCCCACCATCTAGCGGGCGCAGCTTTCAGTACAAAGTCTAGGGCGAACAATATTTGCGATTCTATAAATTTTGCTTCAAATTATGCTAAAAAAGATGCAATATTAGGAGTACCTTCATATGTGGAAAGCTCACTTGCTTCAGCTCCTACCCGTCACACAGATATTGTAATTCTTGCACATCTTCTCATGGAAACTTCATGCATCCGATTCTGCCAATTCTCTAATGCTTCATTGGAATCATATGTACAGGAGCTAACACTCCTCCAACTCAACTTTCCATAAGCTATTGGATTTATATATTAGTCATCTCGAGAGGACATAATTTTATATATATGATCCATGTAATTACCTTGTCCTTCACTGTTTACTGGTTCGACATATATCTGTACCTCCAATGGATCAATTGATGCGACCACCCTCATCTCTGAATCTTCAAAAGACAAGATTCTTCTGTTAAAATTGATGATGGTCTGATTATCCATTGCCTAGTCAATCCCTAAAAGTGTAGGATATGGTTTTATATCATCAACAATGTCGATCACTTCAAAGTACGCATATGTCCTCAAACCTTCTATCTCAACAGGTACTTGAGTGAGTCGAACGATGGGTAGAACCTTCAACTGATTTGTGAATCTTAACTGAAAGGGAGACCAATCTAGTCACGGTTTGTTCATGATTTCCCATATCTTCCTTTTAAAGATATTTACATCAAAGTTGAGATCTAGAATGATATAATCCATGTCGTAGTATCCTATCTGCACAGTCATTCGCAACTCGCAACTAGTTTTCATTCTTTTCCCAACACGGTTAACTCTTTTTTCAGGTCGCATTTCTTCTAGAGTTTTTTCTATGAGTGTTGTCAATTCTGTGACAACATCTTTATCATGGATTAGTGCTAAACACATTTTGAAAAATTATTATAGCTTACTAACCTTTCTTGTCGGTTGCTTTCTGAGTATTTGATTGAATCTTTCAGGAATCTCTCTTACTTGTCCAGATGTCGATGCTTGATTTGTGCCAACAAATTCTGGTCAGATGTCGAAGAATACCTTCTTTTCTTTCTAGACGTTGAAGGGTACTTTCTTTTGTGCCATGGGTTGCACCTGTGGTTGTCCATGTTGTGCGTCTTGGTCTGCTCCAGTCGCAACACCTCCTCTTGTGATGACATCAATGTTTTCTTCTCTTGGCTTAGCAAAAATCATCTGAATGTTCTAGTTGGGGTTTATATTGGGATCCTACGCAGGGTTGGGATTTCCCACAGTTCGAGCCTGCCACTTTGAAATCAATTACATAAATTGTTCTACAGTGTGATCAAATTCTTTACAATACGAACTCATGTTTGTAGGACTTGGACAATCTCTAGAAAAGTGTCATCGTTGTCCACATTTATAACATACAACTTGGCCTCTTCCTCAACCAAATCCTCCTCCTTGTTGTTGTCCTCAGTCTCAAAAATTTACACCCCCCCTTGGTTGAGGGTAGTGTTGCTGCTACAGATACAAATTTGGTTGATATTGTGGTTGAGGATATTACGGTTGTTGGAATTGTGTTGGTGGATATTGAGCAGGATAGTACCGGGCTTGCACTCATTCAACATGCATATGCTCATCATTATTCATCAAGTAGGTATACACCATTTTCTCTTGCAGCAGCTGAAATTGTCTGCAATCTTTCTCATCGTGTCCTACAGATCTACAAAATTTACAATATAAACTAGTTGGTGTACTTACAATCTTCTGTAAATACAATCATTCTTCCGATCGATGTCCTCTAGTTTGACATATTCTACACCAAGGAATCCCTTGGGTGTTTATCGGTTTCGGTTCTCTTGTTGTGGCATAGTTCATGACTGCTAGACAACTATCTTTGTGGTGTTCGTCTGTTCTACATTTTGTACATCATAAATCTTCTTAAAATTATTTTCCTTTCTTAATGTCTTAGAGCTGTACTGTAAGATTTTCCAATTGTGACTAAATCTGCATCATTCCTCTGCTAGTTTCTCCAATCGATGAGGATTATAGCTTCATGGCTATTTCCATAGCTTCTTCCTGTAACACAATCTTCTGTTGCATCAATGGAATCTAGATGTGCGGTAACATCACAACAATGAAACATTCCTTATGCTATACATCCGACATCTGGAAGCTTACTTTGACCATTAATGTCTTGAATCTCTGGTCCAAGTCCTAGATAGAATCTGTAGGTAACTGTTTGATTTCTTTAATATCTGTAATGCACTACGACTTAGACTTTGGCTTTCTAAACTCATATATCATTCCGATTCAAATCTGGTTGAGTGTTTTCTGCGCAAATCCTATTGGAAATATAGAAAACTTCATGTACTAGTCTAGCACACGAGCTCACAAATTCGTGACCATCTATGCTCTCTTTATGTCCTCATCTTGGATTTGTCACATAGTCCATAATGCTTCATAGAGAAACCAATGTTTCTCTGGGTATTCCAACCCTTCTTATTAAATATTGACAACTTAATGTTTGTTCCAGCCATTATGTTGGTTCCTGATACACTTGGACAAAAATTTTGAGTAGTCGGACTCCCTTGTCCACTATTAACAACGTTAGTGCTATTTATATTTACATGTTGAATTGGAGACGATTTTCTAGATCTTACCTCTAGAGATGTATGTGGCATTGTAGGTGTACTGTACTCCTCATGCTCTGGTCTTGGAGTTTCTACTAACTCTTCTAATTCTTTTTCTTCTTAATATATCGGCTGATATTCTTCTTCTTCATCGCAAAAACCTTCATCAACATGTGACACGAGCTCATAGTCTTCTCCTCTGGTCGTACTACAACTCACTCTTCCTAGCAGAGTCTTTTTTCTCTTTACCGATCTAAATCTTCTTCCACTTCTTAAATAACCAGCCTCTAGTTCAGTTCCTCTATCTCCAGGGAACATCTCAACTTAGTTTGCTCCAAAGTTTCACACAGTTTCGTTGCGACATATCCAAAATTTTGTGCATAGTTATCAACTGTCACATTCAAAAGATTCATTTTTCACATACGAGCATATTTATCCAGGTTTTCCAGGACATATCTTCCGCGAGGTCCTTGGAATTTTTTTTCTCCGCCTCATTATATGAGGTTATTGTATCAAAATCAAACTCAATAATGTATTCTTGCAAAATTCTATATATCAAAAAATCAATAGACCTCAACACAAGGTTACTTACACTTTTCCGTCGTTGAATCAACTGAGGATTCCACTCCCTCGACTCTCCTCATTGAAAGTTTCTTTGATGGGTTTCCAACTTCGACAACCACTCATGCAACACAATAAGAAAATAAGAAAAGAAAATATCATGGATATCTGTGTAGAGGTATCGGCCCAACCACTATGTTGGGTTCCATCGATATCCTTTACTCTCTTCTCGTGCAAACTCTAATGCTTTAAAATCCACCCAGTCTTGGATTTCAGCTTTCTTCAGATGCCATAATTTATCCCTCACCAAAATTATTCATGGTCCTGACAACATAACCAATTTTTGGCATATCTTTCCTACCTTCGACCCAAGTTCAGTCCGTTCCCTTGTGCACAACAGAGTCCAAGATATCGACCCAACATAGCAGGGCTTAGTCGGTAGCACCTGCGATGCATATGCAGTCTCACCCGAGATATCTATCAAAATGGGTAACTTCCAGAATAATTTTTCTGCAGTTGGGTGGGGGATTTAAGGTCCCTTGGTTTTCTACCAAGGCGCTTAACAAAAGCTGATGGGTTTTATACTTCTTACACATAGTTAAGCTGCGCTACAACTCATCCTTCGACAAGTATTATAACACAACCCAATGCAGCATAGGAACATTCAACAACAATAATGCGACACATACATATAAACTTATTCATACACAAATACATAAAGACATATTCACAACAACATATATGTAATTCAATCATAATCATCATTCACACATTTGACACAGTATTTAACGTGGAAGCCCATATGGGAAAAATCACAATTGCGCTCTTCATCTAGCATGAGAAATATATGGCACGTTTGGTCTACGCACTAAGCTACAGACTTTGTTCTATATCTTTCTTTGTTTATCTATACAAACTTCTTTCTCCTCTCATGATCTTCGATCTCCTATCGCTATTATTTCTCTACTTGACTCTACTATTGATCCACACACATATTATATCAACTCAATCTCTACTATGGCTTCTGCTAATGATCCACGCACAGCCTGGATCAACTCAATCTCTACTACTCTCCTGTGCATTCAACTACAGGGTCTTCAACTCTTCCTAACTACTTTAACACACTAACAAACTAACAACACTACAAATTAGAATGTCTCTAAATGACTAGATGCTACTGATACTACTTGGGATCCTCCTTTTATAGGTTCCTACATGTCGCTTTCATCCGACTTCATACAGTTAGCCAACATGATGTATTTCCTATTCTATCGACACATGACAGTAGGAGCTAATGACCTGACATACAAATATTCTTTCATATGAGCAACTCCCTCCTACTCTAGCCGACTTCATACCCACGATATTTGTGGTTGGTCACTTTCTAGCCGTTGCACCACTGCATGTCTTCTGACATGGTCAACTTAGTCACGTCCTTCCTTGTCCCTTTCTTTCCTTATTTCATTTTTCCTCTTCCATCATGGTCTCTCTTCTATCGTAGATTCTCTTCTATAATGGATTATCTTCTATTGTGACTTCTCTTCTATCATGACTTCTCTTCTATCGCGGATTCTCTTCTATCATGACTTCTCTTCTATCGTGAATTCTCTTCTATCACATATTCTCTTCTATTGCGACTTTGTTTCTATTGTGAATTCTCTTAACTCTTCTTTATCTACTTCCATCCTTCTTCTGCCGCATCTTCCTTTCTTGCTACTTCTTCTACATTGTCTTCCTTCCTTCCGCAGCTGCTTCTGTCACAGCTCCTTTTCCTTCTTCTCCTTCTTTCTCTTCTTTCGTCGTAGGTCCTTTTAGTTCTTATGACCTGACTCTTTTCCATCCTTAGGAAGAATTATAACTGAATTCTACCTAACTTTCCCTAGGCCCAATAGGTGTTGGTTTGATACCTTTCTTATGTTGCCTGAATCTATCTTGTTTTTTTTCCTACCATGCTCTTGGAGATCTCAGCTCTCTACTTGTACTATTCATAGCAAAATCTAAATCTCCACAATGTTTCTTTAAGTGTCTCAGGGTTATTAAATACAAGTATTTCCTTGTAGGCTGGTGGTAAACAACTAATAAATTGTTGAATTTCTACCTTGTCATCCTTGATATACGATACACACCATAATTATTCCAAGAGTTTATTGATCAACTCTTCCTTTGACATATGTCCTAACTTTAACTCATAGAATTCTTTTGTTTTTTGTTTAAAATAGCTCTTAGACAAATATTGTTTCTTTAAATGTTTCCTAAGATCCTTCCACTCTATATTTTTATCTTTTATCCTCTTAACAAGTTTTAAGTCTTGCCAACATATACTAGATTTCTTGTTCAAGTTGTAGATGCCCATAAGGGATTTCATGTTGTTGGAGTAGTCATAAATATGAAAATATTTCGAAATTCCTAGGAACCAAGCTTCAGCTTCAGCTCCAATCTTGGACTCCCCATTAAAGGTTGGGTTCTACTGTTCTTAAAACCCCCACTAATTGATCTTGATACTTTCTTTTCCTCTTCGACAAGTTGTTCCACTGCTCATCTTTACTAGATTTTGTACTTTCAACTTTATGTTTATTAACATTTAAAAAAAAATCTTAGTGATACTTTCTTATGAAGTTAATGGTAGCTGAAAATTATGTGGTGTCTCACTAGTTTTCTGCTTCTTAATTCCATAAAGATTATGCAGCAACACCTCATTTAATTCGTTCTCCTCCTCCTATGCTTTCATAAGATTTTCGTTATTTTCCTTATAGCTCTTTAGTTCAACTATCAGGCTTCTCATCGTCTCTAAGACATTAGATGGGGTTCTCTACTCATTCCCTTCATTAAGTTCAACTACTATATAAGTGGCTCCAGGGGTGTGCAAACTATTGTTCTCCTGTGGAATATATTCATTTACCATATTGGTTGACATGATTGCTCCTTGCTTTTGTCTATATATATAAGTATTTGATTCTTCCTGTTTAAGCAAAATATAATTTTAAGTAGTTAATTTATGTATTTTATGGACAACGAGAAGTGTTGTGGAGACCAATAAGCCCCAAGTGTTGTAACCTAGAGATTTGTTACAATATGTAACGTCTCCAATTTTACCAACTAAAAAATTTATTTAGTATATGTGAGCGACGAAAATACAAATGTAGATGATGTAAGCCACGTCCTCTTATATTTTTTCTTGGCTTATTTATTGCTTTATTACTTGTTAAAAACCATAATGAAAGCTTCACTTGTTCCTCAACTTTCCATGGTATGAGCTTTTATCATCTACACTACTTACTGAGACTTCTAAGTACCTCTATGCCTAGTATTTTATGGTCATGCTCTTATTTTTATTCTACTTCATATACTTAAACTTGTTGAACTAATACTCCCTCTTATTCAAGATGAACTTGGCCAGTACATATAAATATAATATTTATATCACTAGCCTTGGTCATAAATAGGACCTAACATACATCACCCAAGCTATACATATGCATCTTAAGGTCACATGTATTTTAATGGGGACACAAGGCCCTCTTAATGCATGTACTTACCATGCATGATTTTTACCCCTCCATATCACCAACATATGCAATGTTGGGAGCGCTAGGCTTCATGACCTTGAGAGGTGTAAGTTGTAGTTGAATAAATATATACTATGGTTTAAATTTTGTCCATGGTGCACCCCAGTCACAACCTTCGGTAGTGACGGCTTTTTTTCCAGGCGAGAAAAAGCAGTTCCTTGATATTCATATATGAATCAAAGGTAACATGTTACATCAGCAAGTGATTTCAGCTTATTGGTGCATAGTCCAAGGACTCATAGCAAGTATAAGAAAACAAGACATACGGAAATATATAATTTCTCTGACCACTGCCAATATCAAATTATCATAAAACTGTGAATCCATATATGTCCCCAGGGGAAATATAGAGAACCCATAAGCATTATCTAAGGAAGGGCTCTGGGAAGAGACTATAAATATCAGTCACACAGAGGTAATGATCAACAAATTGAATAACTCAAAGATAATATGTACCATACTCAAAATGTAAGAGTAGGTCAATCAGAGCAATGATCTTTTAAAATAGCTGTAAGGAAGCTTCCCCAATGACAACCCCTTCACAATACTCTGTAAAGGATAGCTGGCATGAGGCCATAATGAGCCCTTCCTAGGATACGGTATTTTCCTTCTCATTATGTCACCTGTAGACATGTTTAAAATCCACAACAAAAAAAGAGGCAATGAGTTTTTTGATGTTGATACACCATGCCTCCAGGTTCATGATAGAGAGAGATGATAAGTCCCTGGCCCAATTTATAACCACTGGCGAGTCTCCAAAAACATGTAAGTAAGGCAACTCGATATCTTTGGAAATGTACAAAATAGCCCATAGTGCCAATAGCTTAGCACGAGTATTTGTACTAATACCACATCCCATTTTGATATGGAGCTGATGAGATTCACTAATCAGAATGTAGAAACCTGCGCCTCCAGATGTGTCAGTAGCAACTCCATCAAAAAATCCCATAGGAAAGGATAAGACAGGAGGGTTTCCAATGTTCCTGACTTTTTTCCTAACTTTCCGAGGCACCTTGTAGGCTGAAACATTTTGCATAATAGTGTGACAAAGCCTAGAAATAATTGGTAATTTTCCTTAAAAAATGTAACAGTCCCTAGTCTTCCACAAGTTCCAGATGAAGAATAAAGGTAAGTAAAGTAGATCATCCTTTCTTTGGATCCGGTTTGTAATATTTTCCAAAACTGAAGAATCAGTCCAAGTAAGATAAACACCATAAGCATTGCCAAGGCTTCTGATGGATTCCTGAACAAAGATGCACTCAAAAAACATGTGATTGACTGATTTAGATTTACACATACAGAGGCTGCACCTATTGGGACCGCTCCATCCCTTCTTAATAAGATTATCGCAAGTATTTATTTTGTTTTTTATAACTATCCAAATAAAACATTTTATTTTCTGGCGAATGTTATAGTGCCAAATCTGAGAGTAAATATTGTTGTGATCCAGAGTCATATTTGCTGATACAATGAGGTCATTTGCATTCTTCGCTGTGACCGTGCCGTTTTTTGGGTTGTGCATTCAAAGAAGAGAGTCTTCCAAATCCATGATCTTTATTCCTCCATGAGTGAGGCCTTTAATAAAGACAGTCCATTGCTCAAACCAATCTCCCGCTAGATGTAAGTCAGATGCATAATACCAATAATTTGGACTGTGTGTGTCCCCTTGAAGTAAGATAATCCCCGAGACTCTCCGAGAGTACATAGGGAACATTGAGGCCAGCAATAGGATCCACTCCCAGACAAATACTCAACCCATTACCAACTTTCTAGCCAAGTTTGCAAGTAATCCACGACATATCTCTAATAAAACCGTTCTAGAAATATGACGTGCCAGTAACTAGAAATGACCAAGATCTGAGCCAGACATCCAGAGGTCTGTCCTTTACATATTTATGTGCTACAATCTGACTCCAAATACCATTTCCCATTAAAAGTTGCCACAATATTTTAAGTTTGAGAGAGGTCCCAAACCAATGGAGATTCTTGATGTCCCAGCCATTGAACTCAATAGGAGCTGAGATGGATTCCAATCAGCGAAGTGGGCTCTCCGGTGACTGTCTGAGCTTCCCCATAGGAAGGAAAAGATGGTTTTCCTCAAAGAGTTCAATATGGAAAGAGGATTACGAGCCAAGGCAAACCAATATACAACAAGACCTGTGAGCACCGATTTGATTAGGACAACTCTGCCTCCAAGTGAAAGATATCTATATGTCCAATTATTTATCCTTCTCTAAAACATTTCAACAAGCCACCTCCAGTCATTTGACCGATATCCCAGGGGCTTGAGTCGATATCCCATATATTTAAGGCCTATAGAGATTGGTTCCATCCTATAAGGAAGCATAGCAGAGATGTGTCTTCTTGTTTCCTCATCAACTTCAATATATAAAAAAGAAGAATTTTCCCTGCTAACAGTCATACCAGTGGCCGATCAAAACAAGTCCAGAGCTTCTTTAAATGCATGCCATTCTTCCATAGTGGCAAGACCAAATAAAATCACATCATCTACAAAGAAAATATGAGTCAAGGACAGTATTTGAGAGATATGTATCCCCCTTATGTGGCCCTTCCTCTAGGCTTCATTGATGATATGACTGAGGATTTCAATGATCAAGTGTTGGGGCACGGACCTTAAAGGTCCTTAATTTTGGCAACTTCACAGTTTTGGTGCGAAGCTTGTAAGCGGAGTTGCGGTCCAAAATAGTCTTAGGGGTGTCGGGGTTGGGTCGAACCCCCTCTTTTTGTAAATAACCCATGGTTTAAACTCATGGTTTTTAAGCCCATGGTTTAAACACATGGTATTGTAATAGTGCACTAGTATAAATAGGCACTTATGTAAAGGAGAAAGAGCTTTTTCAAGGTTTTTGTATGATGATAATTTGATGCGAAGAAGCTAAGGCCTATTTTTTTAGGTTTAAGGTTAAGTCCCAGCTGTGTGCATGGATGACCTCTACAACTGAGTGCAAAGAGGGTTTTGTTAAGGATAAGTCCCAGCTGTGTGCGTGGACAACCTCTGCAGCTGAGTGTGCAGAGGGTTTTGGAAGAAAGGATCTGCAGCTTGGTGCACAGTTTTTGGGTTGTTGAGAAGATCTGCAGCTGAGTGCGCAGAGATCTGCAGCTGAGTGCGTAGATCAAAACTGTGTTGTTTGTAAAGAGTTGAATATAAACGCAGTTCTGTGGATGTAGCCCCTACACTGGGGGTGAACCACGTATATCTTGTGTTGTGGTGGTTCTTGTTTGTTTTGTGCTGTTACGTTTTAAGCATTTGATAAAGTAGGTGAATGATAAGTAAGATATATTGTTAGGTATTAACTTCAATGTGAATTCCCAGTTAAGGGTTAAGCAAGTAACTGTCTGTTTATCTAAACTGTGAAGCTATTTAAGTGAATGTCGAAGCTCTGTATTGTATAAGTATACTTTGTTAAGGCTAAAGGTACAGTAATATCCCTCTTTTGCTTGGAGAAACCTGATTCTGCGGCACCC
This sequence comes from Pseudotsuga menziesii, assembly GCA_001517045.1. NCBI lineage: Eukaryota > Viridiplantae > Streptophyta > Pinopsida > Pinales > Pinaceae > Pseudotsuga > Pseudotsuga menziesii. The sequence goes on from LPNX010226894.1 coordinate 35,367, forward strand.
CATTGTTTCGGGTGAGACTGCAACCTGTTCGTAGGTTGTTGCCGAAAGGGCCAACACTGTGGGTCTCTTTGTTGGTTGGCAAATAAAAGTATAAGAACCCGGGTCTGCCCAGCCCCCAACAAATTGGTTCCATTTCCAGGACAACCAGTATTTGCTCAAGAGGGATCTACGTCATACCTCGAGGGACATGTTTTGGAGGCCCTCAATAAAAGAAATCGATGATTGGGTTGAGGATACCTATCTGATATTTGTTGAACAAGAAAATAAGGATCCTCGTCGTAGCTTAGACACATTTTTGCATAGGTACATTTTTTCTGATATATATGAAATTTTCTTTGGTAGTATCCACATAGAATTGCACAAGTGGTTATCCAGGTTGACAGAAAGAAGGACAAACTTCCAAGAAGATCAGTTTCCTACCTGGACCCCGAAAAGAATTAAGCTGTTGAAAAGAGTGAACAACGTGGTATCTAGAGCTGTTGACTTCTGGACAATGCGAATCCTTGAAGAATTTGTGATGGAGTTCACCATCGACACACATACTTCTTTCAACGAAGCAGAAAGACAGTTTTTCAAAGGACCAAGAGGTAAGTACTTGAATTCATTAAGTTTGAAAATTAAAATGCTCTTGGCTGAGAAATGCATATTGCTTATTGAATCAGATTGCTAGATTTATTGCTACTAACCTATGTTTGAAAGCGAAAGTGACTTCGACGAGCAAAGTGTTTTGCTTCACAACGGTAAGAGATACAAGAGAAATTTTGGATCCTTTACCCTAGGCCAGAATACCGGTTATACCTCATTAAGCCTAGAAGAGTCTGAATCTGAAGAAACCCCTTTTGTTAGAAACCCTCCTATAACTCCGCAGTGAAGATCTATTATCCCTGAGAACCCGTCGCAGTCTAAAAGTAACCCTAGCCCGAGTAGTCCTGTCGTAGGTCAGTCTAGCTCAGTAAGTTCCCTTCCTCATGTTACCAGTCCCCCCCCTGTTATTAGTCTTCCTCCTCCTCCTCCCCCTCCTCCTCCCCCTCAATTCACTATGGCCCATGTGAATGATGATATCAAGCTCCCAATCTTTAAAGGAACAAGAACAGAGGATCCAGAGCAGTTTTGGTTCTTATGTGAAGCTGTTTGGACTGCTAAGAATATTATGGATCAAAATACAAGAACAACGCAGCTGGTCACATCTTTCAGAGACCGAGATTTGACCTGGTTTATGAAGTTTTCTAGTACCCAGAACTATGTCTTGGCTGATATTAAAAAAGCAATGATCAAAGAATTCAAGAAGCCTAAATCAAAATCACAGTCTATAACTGAACTAAAATAAATTCAGCAGAAGCGAGGTGAATCAGTTTGGGATTTTGATTAGAGGTTCAAGGTTCTATTGGATCAAGTTAGTTTCACTATTGGACCAGAACAACATAAAGAATGGTTCATTGCTGCACTCTTGCCTCATATCAGGACTCCACTTATGCAACAGAAAGTTGCTGATCAGCAAGAGGCGTTGGAAATTGCTATGAAGCTTGAAACAACCCCTGTTGGAGATAATATTGGAATAGCTCAAATACAAGCACAGTTAGCAAAAATGGCTTTGGAGCTTCGTGACATGAAAAAGGGGAAAGCTATTCATGAAGAGGTTTGGTGTACACGATGTATGACAGAAGGTCATGACAAAGAACATTGTCCTGCATTAAGAAATTATTTGAATACTGGTGCACCGAACCTGTTTAACCCCAATGTCCTATATTGTGAGATCTGTAGAACAACTGGCTAGCATCGACCTGAAGATTGCTACCTGCTGCAGAGTTATGTTCAAGTACCTAAGAATCCCTACTGCAAGTTTTGTAAGTAAGTTGGACACAACGAAGAAGAATGTTGCAGCTTTGACCTCATGAGAGAGCGAACCTATGATGCTTATAGGGTACAACCCAATGCACAAGGCAATGATGGATATGGTTACCATGGTATTACATCAGGTTGAGGTAATTTCAGAGGTCTTGGTCATGGTGGTATGCCTGGAAGAGGTCGAGGCCAGGTTATTTGCTATAACTGTAATCAGGTAGGACATGTATCTAGAGACTGTCAGAACCCAACTACGACATGTTGATATTGCAGAGCAGTCGATCATGTGATTGAGCAATGCCCACAGTTGATAACCAAGATATAAGAAAGAAATGGCGCTCCTACTCAGAATGTTCAGATGATTGCTATAGAGAAAATACCTTTCCCAGCCATTAACGTTGTTACAAGGAGTGGAGCTACGACACAAGTGTAGAATAACGAGAAACAACCTGACGAGGCTTGGGTCCGCAAGACCCTAGAGAAAATTCCAGCCTTCGACGTTGGAAGAGAAAAAGGAACATTTATGGAAGCTAAAAAAGACTTTGCTGATCTGAGAACATCAGTAGAAACTAAGCAACAACATCGACAACAGTTACAGTCTCAAGAAGTTGCGCCAGATAAAGTAAGTACACTAACATCATTTTTACAGAGTTGTATGAAGCTATTAAGAAATCAGAATGCTTTGAATGAGTTACAGAAAGTTATTCAGTCTTGCGAACCTTAGCGAAGCTCTGATAGAGGGAAACATATTAATAGAGTTAGAAGGATTGGAAGAGAAATGAGATTGCATGCTCAGATAGGAGATTATGACATGACTGATATTATTTTAGACCTAGGATCAGAAGTGAATGTCCTAACTAGGAAAACATGGGAAAAAATGGGAAGACCTACATTGGAATGGTCCCCTATACAGTTGAGATTAGCCAATCAACAGAAGATTGTGCCCTTAGGAAGATTCCCTATTGTACCAGTGGACATTGATGGAGTCAGTACCTTAGCAGATTTTGAAGTCATTGAAATAATTGATGATAGCAACCCCTATCCATCCTTGCTAGGAATTGAATGGGCACTAGAAAATGATGCAGTAATCAACCTTAAGAACAGACAGATGACTTTTGAAGGAAAAGGCTTGAGAGTCATAGTACCATTGGACCCTTCTCAAGGAGAGAGGTATACAGAGCCAGTCAGAGATGAAGATCAGGATGTTTTGGATCATATTTACAACATCATAGCTAAAGAAGAAGACTATGTTAACCCTACTGCTGAAGGTATAATGGATTGGTAGTGTGACAGTTCTTGCATGACTAATTCAGACGAAGGTCTAGAGAATTGGTAGAATAGACTTTATGAGTTACATGGACATCGATGTGCAAGAATTACCAAGTCTATCAGATGGGTTGGCTCACAGCCAAGCATCCTACCTACTTTTGATGGTTTGACAGACCTAGAATATTTTATTGCACAATTCTTAGAGCAAGTACCATATTCATAGAAAATGGAGATTCTGGATTCAACATTCAGAGCCATAGCTGCCAGATGGTGGAATGGTCATAAAAAGTATATTCATAGTTGGAGAGCTTGTCAAAATTTTCTTCGCCTGAGATTCATGGATCAACCTCTGGAGGTGCGAAGCAGATTTAATGGTAAGACTAGCCCTCAGGAACATTTGGATCAGTGTTATGAAGCATGGAAGCATGTAACTTGTGAAGACTAGGTACATAGGTTTGTACACACTCTGGAACCTGTAGCAAAGAATTGGTATGCGGAGGTAGAGCTTCGCCATGGTACTGTAAGTTGGGATAACCTTATTGATAGTTTTGTGCTTACATTTTCTATTAATGAAGTTTGCCCTGCTTTGGACGCAGCTATTAGGGTGTTCCATACTAAGGTATTTGATGATAAAGAAATAGTTGAGCACCAACCTGATTGGAAGGAACAAGAAGCTAATGCAGTAGAATGTTATAACCTCACAATTGATGAAGACGATGATCCTCACAACATTAATATTCCTAAGTCAGAAGGACATTGCGAAGTACATGGACCAGCAGTCGAAGCACCTGAAGTAACTCAGCCCTTGAAAACAAGGAAAGTAAACATTGAATCAGAAGAAATGCCTAAGTACGATACCATTGGAGATTATTGGGACGAAGAAATGGTAAGCAAAGTGACTGAACTCCTCCATGAGTATCGGGACTTATTTTCGTCGAAGTTCTCAGAAATGAAAGGTATCCTTGGTGATATAGGAGTGATAAAAATACCTTTGAAAGCTGATGTGAAGCCTGTGAAGCAGCGCCCTTATAGGCTGAATCCTAAGTATAAAGAAAAAGTCAGGATAGAGCTAGATAAGATGCTCACTACAGGAATCATTGAGCCTGTTGAAGAGTCTGAATGGGTCAGCCCTATGGTGGTACAAGAAAAGAAGACCAAGGGAGAAATCAGAATCTGTGTTGATCTGAGGAAGCTGAATGATTCCTGTTTACATGATCCTTTCCCTACTCCCTTTACAGATGAAGTTTTAGACAATGTCGGAGGTCAAGAAGTGTATTCTTTCACTGATGGATTTTCAGGTTACCATCATATCAGAATTGCTCCAGAGGATCGACATAAAACAACCTTCGCTACAGAAATGGGATCTTTTGAGTATACTGTTATGCCCTTTGGATTCAAGAATGCACCTGCTATGTTTTCCAGAGTAGTCATATCTGCATTTAAGGAATTTATTCATAAGTTCTTAGAAGTTTACTTTGATGATTGGACTATCTTTGGTTTATTGAAAGATCATATAGCCAGTTTAAGACTTATGCTGGACAAGTGTAGACAGCATCAAATTTCATTGAACCTGAAGAAGTGTATCTTTTGTGCACCTTTTGGAATTCTGCTAGGTCACATTGTATGCAAGCAAGGACTGATGGTGGATCCTGTGAAGATAGCCATTATTGTGAATTTGCCACCTTCGAAGTTTGTTAAGCAACTTCACACTACGCTTGGTCATACTGGATATTACAGGAAATTCATCAAAGGATATGCTCAGATCACAGCCCCTATGGAAAAGAAATTGAAGAAAGATATTAAGTTTGAATTGACATCTGAATTTCAGGAAAGCATGGATATTTTAAAAGAAAAGATGGTAACTGCCCCTATCTTAGTATTCCCTGACTGGAATAAGGAGTTTCATGTTCATGTCGATGCATCCTCCATTGCTTTAGGTGTAGTATTGGCTCAGTCAGGTGAAGGTAATATTGATCACCCTATTGCTTTTGCAAGTAGAAAATTGTCCACAACAGAAAAGAATTATACTACGACAGAACGAGAAGGTCTAGCTATGGTTTATGCCTTACAGAAGTTTCGACATTATCTATTGGGATCTCATTTGAAGTATTTGGTTAACAAGCCTGTGTTAGGAGGAAGGATATGCAGATGGTTGATTTTGTTTCAGGAGTATGACTTTGAGATCATAGTTAAGCCAGGAAGACTTAACCTAGGGCCCGACCACTTGTCGAGGCTTGAGTCAGGAGAAGAACCCACTAGTTTGGACGAAGGTCTTCCTGATGCCCAGTTGTTTGCCATCCAGATGGTTGATGACTATTTTCAAGATATTGTTCAGTACTTGTCTACATGGTTTACACCTTCTGAGATGACAACACAGCAGAAGAAGCAGCTGGTGGTTAGAGCAGCTGACTTTACCTTGATAGCAGGACAACTATATAAGATGGGACCAGATGAAATACTGCGCAGATGTGCCTTGGAGCATGAAAAGCCATTGATTTTGGCTGAGGCACATTATGGAGCAGTAGGAGGTCATTATGCAGGAAAAGCTACGGCACAAAAGATTCTGACAGCTAGACTATGGTGTCCTACGATTCATAAGGATGCAAGAGAGTATTGCAACAGCTGCGATATCTGTCAGAGGACAGGCAAACCATCTAGGAGAGATGAGATGCCTCTCGTTCCACAGGTAACTTTACAAGCATTTGACAAGTGGGCTATTGATTTTGTTGGACCAATCAATCCCCCAGCAAAGAAATCTAGAGCAAGGTACATTATTACAGCAACTGATTACCTTACTCGTTGGGCCGAAGCTCAACCAGTCAAGGACTGTAGTACTGCTACAGCTGCGAAGTTCATATTTGATAATATTTTGTCAAGATTTGGATGTCCTAGAATTCTCATGAGTGATCAAGGCTCACATTTTCTGAATAAGACTATTGAAGCATTGACAAAATAATTTCAAGTATATCATCAGAAGAGTACTTCCTACCATCCTCAAGCAAATGGAACTGTCGAAGCCTTTAACAAGATCCTTGAGCACGCTTTGACGAAGGTTTGCAATGCTAACAAAAATGATTGGGATCTTAGAATTCTAGCAGTATTATGGGCTTATAGAACCACTTGTAAGAAATTGACAGGCCATACACCTTTTAGGCTGGTATATGGACATGACGCAGTTATGCCCATGGAGTACATTGTTCCTAGCCTCAGAATATATGCCTTCATAGAGATGGATGATCCAGCTATGTTGAATGAAAGGCTGGTGAGGATACTGGAACTAGAAGAAGACAGATTCATTGCAGGTTTCCAGCAGCAAGTATAGAAAGCTAGAGAAAAAGCATGGCATGATAGACACATTAAGAAGAAGCATTTTCAGAATGGTGATCTTGTGCTCTTGTACGACAGTAAATTCATGAAGTTCCCAGGTAAGTTCAAGACACATTGGAAAGGACCTTACATAGTTCAGAAAGTCACCAATGGTTGCGCAGTTCAGTTAGCTAAATTGAATGGAGAAATTTTTCCCTCCATGGTGAATGGAAGTAGATTAAAGAAGTACAGGGACAAGCCTGTACCCTGTTGCCGCCTTTCACACACCTGGGTCACGTGGCAGAAATCTTCAAGCACCTCGGTGTGTCCTTGGGGGTAAGTCTCGAGTCAAGGCTATCACCTTGTTCTTGATTCCTCTGTTTAGGCTCAACTCCTAACAGAGCCAAAGGGGGTAGACCCTATTAAGTTACTAAGGAGAATTACTTAGTGTTGTGATGTTTAAACTGACTGAGTTATTTAGGAGTTTACAATTTAACTATAGATAATCACAGATGGTAAGATGTAAAAGATGAACACACGAAAGCACAATACCGAGAGACAATATATATATAAAGCAAGAAGTTAACCAGTGCCTTAGAATCGAGTCAAAAATTTGCATGTGCTTGGAGTGAATGTTTTGCGATTGCCTCTTGGTATGTTTTAAGTTAAATGTGAAGTATGAGTTGATTAAATTAGGCAAAGGGGGGACTCCAGATATACCCGAGATTACTTGGAGTATGTCCAAAACTAAACCTTCACGGCTACCCGCAAGGAATATGTGGGCTGAAATGGAGTCTTTGGGGCTATTTTTCGTAACGCACCCATTAGGGTGTGACAAAGATCGGCGCCCCGAGGTCACTTTTCAGTAAGTTCCCACTTCCTTTGGGTATTTTTCCACCGTAAAGGTTTGATCTAGGTGTTGGATTTTCACATGATGGTTTGTTAGTTGGGGAGAGTGAGTCCTCATTATACTAGTCACCCAAGTGCTTTTGATACAAATTGACTGATCAGACGAACCACAGCCAAGTGCAGAGCATACACACTGGAGTCTTGTCAATTTTAATGAGTTTTAAACTGAGTGTTCTTGTTTAAAAGGAAAACCCTCTAGGAACCTCTTTCGATCCAAGTGGATCTCAATCGGGGAATCGAGGAGGGGTTAATTTTAAAATTGCTGATAAATAAAATATGAAAAATAAAACAAATACACAATTCTGGTTTTCTAATTAGTCCTACCACGAATCTCTTTCCCCTTTCGGGTCAATCGGGAAATCATGGGGTAAGTATTATGATCACTTTGAAATGTAAAATATGGAGTATGATATTAATAATGAACTAAAGTATACTACCCTATAGATTAGATCAATTCTAGTTTAAAAAAATAAATAAGCAGAAAGCGACGAAAAGGACATTGACGGAAATCCCCCCAGGGGGGATGGGAAATGGGCTGGAAAGAGCCTATTCCAAAAATGATTTTATTTATTAATGGTTACAGTATCAAAGAACTGATATATCAGAAAATTATTGGTCCTTATACAGGCTGAAACCAATATTTTACAATTTTGGAAAAATTTTGAGTTTTTAGTGGAAAGGGAGACCCCTGGGGGGATTTGAACGCTCCTGAGGCCACTTCCGGACAGCAGATTCCTTTCTTTTCTGTCAGAAATACTAAAAGAAATCAAGCATGTTAGAATAACATATGACCAAAAGCACTTTAAGAGTACCTTTGGATCAGCCTAACTTATCTAAAAAAAAATGAAGTTAAACTAGCTAAACAGGTGAGAAAGGAACCAAGGAAAGCAAGCTTTCCTTGGGATCTTGGCTTGATGTTTGTGTAGCCAATTAAATATGCACTGATATTACAGAATATTAAATTTAATCATACAGCAAATGAAACTACCTTAACAGCAAGCTACAAATTTTCACTAAAAATGCTTGCAACAATATGGTAATTTTAGCTAGATCTCTTGAAATTGAACTTTATGTGCAAAACAAAACTAAGATATAGAATTTGGAAGGGATATTACTAATTAGATATATGTATTTTTTTCTTAATGAGATAGATCAGAGTAATAAGAAACCTTTAAAGTAACCAGTTTGAGGAAAATTTAATATTTTTTAAAGGAAAGAAAGGGGAAGAAAGGTGCTTGTTGTTGAAGCATATCTGCAGAGGAAACTTGTTAGTGGAATGCAGAGGGGAAATGTATTCAAATTTTTTTTGGATGTGTAGTGGAGTCAAACTAGATCCACAGCTCGTCCAATCCTTGCTACCTGAAAGCTAAACACACAATCCTGCACGAAACCTCATGAGATCTGGATATATATATATATGAAAAAGAAACAAGAATTACATGCAAATAAACTTATTAAACATGTATAATCAAGATCCTCTAACATATATTCTATGAGATATAAGAAAAACAAGTAACCTTACTTTCCCAACTATACTCCTATTGATTCAGCTGAATAGTTCAATCCAGACAGGGTTCAGATGCAGAAATTGAGAGAAAAGCCGGCAACATCAATAGCCGTAAGACAATGCTTAATCCAAACATATGAGAGCATTACACCATTTGGCCTCCAAAGCTTCTTTATTTCAACAATCGAAAGATTACAATAGTATTACAATGGCAAGCCCTTCTGTCCAGCTCTAACTAGCTTGGAAGAGGGAGCCTCAAGCAGGATATATACAATTTACAGGCCATCCAGCCCAGGGGGGGCACAATTCCTCATGGAATCAAGTGAAATCAACTGAGGGAGATTCCATCAATACATAACTGAAGCTGTATTGAGCCTACTTGTCAACCAGGGGCTTGATTGAGCTGACACATCAACCCATACACCGACACATCGGCCCACAGAGCATCCAGGCGAGTCCACACGTGTGGAGGAGAGAGAGAGGGCATAATTTCCCATGAAGATAGCTGTAGATCAAATCTGGATCTGATTTGATCCCCTCCTTTAGTCAAGGATTTGTCAGATCCAGTCAATCTGCTCCAGATCTGATTGATTTCAGTCAAATCTGTTGAGAATCCACTGATTTATTGATTTTGGATTTGCTCCATTATTCATCAATTTATTAATTAAAATAATCAATAATTGATTTTTGGGGCTTTCTGACCTGAGTGATGGAAGACCACTCAAAACTTAGGAAATAGTGGGTCCATGGGTTTACGTGGTGCTCTTAGCTTGAAAATGAGCACCTACATGACTGAAACCGATTATTTGGCCCACTTTTATTACAAAATAAAATTTTCCAATTAAACTATTAAAAAATAGCCTAAGTTTTGGAAAAAATTGTTTTTAATAAAAAACACTAAAAAAACTAAAAAAATGAAAAATTGAAAAACACCTAGGGGGACTTAGACATGTTCATATGACTCGAAAATGATGTCTAGAATGCTTATACATTGACACATAGGCTCTAATAACCTCAATAGGCCTAAATGCCAAGCCGACCACCCCAACTTTGGAGGTATGGAGTGAAAAACTCAGAAATTATCAGTCGTTTATTCAACAACCAATAATAACCAAGGGAAAAAACACCCTGGGCTGATCGGATTAACAAATGAAGTCTAAGAGACCGAGTCTTTTACAGACACTATCATGCTAGAACATTTATTACAATTCCCCCATGGGGTATGAACATGTGATATGATACAACAAGCACTTCCCAGAAGTACTTCCAAAGGTCTTTTTGAAGTCCAAACAAGTCAGCCCTGTCCGGTTCACCAGGCTCACTTGATAAAAAACCACTAAGTACAACTTAGGCGGTAACATTCTGGCTCCATCTGGGACACATTCTCTGACTGATCTTCTGTTCAAAGGAGAGGATGTGAGAACTCTGGAATCTCTGGGTCCTGTAAGGCAATTAGAGTTTATCAACATGGTTAATTTTAGGGGAGAATATTCGCACAAGGGCGAAATTAGGGGCACTTAGAAAATTTGGAGGGAGAATTTTTATAAAGAAAGTTTTTTCTAAATTTTAAATAATTCGCTCAAAATTTAAATAAAAAATAATAGAATTTAGGGTAATAGCCCCCTTCATTTCCAGAGGGAGAGGCCAAAAAACTTATTTCGCCTCCCCGATTCCTGTAAAATTTGTTCCCATCGCCCATAGAAATCACTCGAATCTGTTAAAAATACCTTATTCGCCTGGGATTTATGGCTATGAAGATTTTTATTGGCAGTTTCGCCTTCGATTTTGGTTGTAAATCCAAAACAAGGGTATTTTCGCCCATCGATTTCCCCTTTCGAGAATATATTTGCAGAAAATTGTCCCTAAATCGTGGAAATGGAGTGTATTGGGAAGAATTTCGCCCTATATAATCACGTAATCTAGTTTCAGAGGTGAATACTGTTCAATTTGGAGCTTTGGGTTATTTGGGAGTTGCAGGTTAAGATTATTCCGAGCTTACTGGTTCAATTTGGAACTTCGGGTTATTTGGGAGTTGCAGGCTAAGATTGTTTCAATTTTATTCATCTTTCCAGTTCAGGGGTTTCCAGTTTGAGGCCCTAGTAGCTAGAACCCGCGGTGGTAGATCAAACCCCATGCAACTCCGGATCAAGAATCAATATTAATGAAGGCTTTTCAGGTTGAGGCCCTAGCAGCTTGAACACACAGTTCGTAGAGAGATCAGGTAATCTTTGTTTAAATCCGGCTCACAATATGATCACAATGAAGTGCAGCTTTCTGTGATTTTCAGTTTCTATCGATAAGAGTTGATTTTCAGTTTCTTTCGTGGTGCCTAGGACTTCGTCTCATATCGATAAGAGTTGATTTCGATTCGGTTAAAAACGTAGAACATATTTCATGTTATTAAGAGTTGAGTTCAATTTTGGTTAAAAATGCCAGGTTTTAAAATTTAGGGGTTTTTTGGTTCTGGTGGATCAAAATGAATCAAAATATAGTAATCTTTGTGGGTCAAAACCAGAATTTGACTTGAGATAGATTCCCTTGAAGCACACAATAGGAAAACACCAACAACGAAAAAAAACACTTTCAAATCCCCTTACAGAGAGATGGAGAGAAATAGAAAACAGCTAGACATGAGCAATCCCTTTACAATCTCTCAGGGAAAATGCAAGGGAACAACATGTGCCTGTTTAACGAAAGCAGAAGTGCGTTTCCCATATGTCTTTCTTCATTAGCTTTAAGGTCTCTATTACACAGTTTAGCATTATATGTTCTGCTTGGTGTTGTTGTCAACATCATCTTTTTTACATCGATGATCCTGATCCTTGCAGAGAGGTTCATGTAAATTGAGCTTATCACAGTTACGTTTCTGGTTTCATTTAGAGTATGACTTGTTAGTTGAATCCAATGTTATTAATATTTACTAGAATAGTGATTTTTAAGCTTTGGACACATGCTTGTGGATGTTTTGATTTGTTGGTGTATATATGATATTTGTCAATGTTTGAAAATTTCAGTTTTGAATAGTACTAAAACAAGTTTGTGAAAACTGAGTCAGTGAACAATGTTTATAATAAATTATGAGGCATCCAACTTTGTAGGACAGTCAAATATCTATGATCTCTTTTTTAGCAGCCTAAAATTGCCTAAGAAGAACTGGCTCAGATTTACGAAAACTATATATATCGTAATAGCAAGTTATTTTGTCAAGCATACTGACTAAGAGGTTTATAAAAAATCAACGCAACTCAAAATGTGGATAACTTATAAGTAATTTTCACAAGCATGCCTAAGTAGAAGCTCTCTGTCATGCAGGTCTTCAGCCTTTGCACCAAAGCCAAATTTCTCCGCTATTAGAATCTTGCTTACTAACTTAACTCTCCCTTTTTCCATGTTTTCCCACTGTTAATGGTTGATTGGAGGTGAAACTCCCTTCTGCATATATTGATTTTATGAACTATTTGATGTAATCACAGATAACATAAATGCTCTGTCACTATAGCAATTTAAGGAAGAGAACAACTGCAAGGGCTCCTGCATTTTATCATAATTTCCATTAGTACATGAATATTATTTTATGGCAATGAAGCCGGTCCTATGTGAGCAACAAGTGCCTATCATTTCATGCACAGACATATCACTGCACCAAAAAGAACATTCTGTATCCTGCTTCAATCAAAACATACATGCATATTAAGGGTTTTGATATGTAATAGGGAAGAGTCCTTTTTAAACAACATAAACGTATTCCCAATGATTACATATCCTGGAGCTACATCGTGCAGGGGAAGAAAAGACTACAATCATGTTGTGGACTCCTATAGGAATGCACTGATTGGTTTTTATTATTAACATTAAACGTTTTGTGATGTAAAAATTTCAGCAATGAAATTTTCTGAGAATAAGACAACAGATCTGGCCAAGGAAAGCTTTTGGGTACATAATATGGTGAGTATATATGGGTATATGATCTGGTGAGTAGTTTTGTACAGCTTGCATGGGCCTAATGGTTAAGAGTATGTGTTTTTTTCTAACTTCTAAAAGGTCACAATTTCAAATCCAGAGGGGATAGAGTATGTACACTTCTATAGACTTTAGCAGTCGAATCGCTACGCAGAGGGGTCCCTTGTCCCACAAACAAGGGTCTCATACACCAAATTGGTGTCTCGCTTGGCAGTGATTTTAAAAATAGATTATTATTATTATTATTTTATTTTAGTATAATAATTTGGTTGTGTTAATGTGCTACACACAATTTTGAAAAGTGTTTTTTCGACACTTATTTTTCGATTCACCATACAACTGCTTGTTTGTTTCATTGTATGTTTAATTAGGTTAAGTGGTCCAACATCCCTTATAATTACTAAGTTCCTGAATTTTTATCTGATAATTTTGAATGGGACAGACCATGGTTTCATTTTTCATTCAAATATTTTGAAAGGCTATGACTCGTACCTTGCATAACAAGTCAATAATAACGGTAGGCAGATTATATTTTTGTCTCAATTCAAATGTGATTTTGATGTTCTGATTCTAGGTTTGTAAAGTAGTGATCAAATTAAGCTTGTAGCCGTTCTGAGTTTAGACATTTGGAAACATGATGTTCTGTTTAGAAGGATGATGCAGATCTGGGCAAAGAAAAACCCACCGGCCAAGTTTGTTTGTTTATTTGTTTTTTTTCCATATTTTTCATTTTTTTAAAGCTATTATTCCAACCATATGGAGGGATGGATAACTTGAACTAGCATGACTTTAGCTGAATCTGGAGGGAGGGAGAACTTGAACTAGTATGACTTTAGCTGAATCTGGAGGGAGGGAGAACTTGAACTAGCATGACCTTAGCTATTTTAAAAGACCTGTAAGTATACAAAAATGATTGGAGAAAATGATATATACAGTCAGGTATCAACGAAAGGGATGTGCAAAGATATGGGTTAATAGATGATTATGAAGAGATTCATGTTTATGCAAAGTGAGAGTCAGCTTAACTATGACGTAATTTTATTAGTTGAAATGATAACTATTTTCACCTCAAGTGGAAAATTTAAAATGCAGTAATTCTTAGATGCACACAGTGTGAACCTTGTTGTTCATTGATTCAATGTCTATTTAAGATATTACCAGTATAATAGTC
>LPNX010226897.1:0-12201 GCA_001517045.1 Pseudotsuga menziesii
CCTATACGGTATTTCAAATTTAAAGCAATTTCATTGACTAACACATGATGACATGGAATTTGAATAAAAGTTAAAAGGCCCATTTTGAGTTGAAATTTCGTATTATGCTAGCAGCTTTCCTATCTAAATGCTCAGGACATTGCAAAAACAACAGGAAATAAACAATGTCTGCATACCATGTTGATGATGAATAAAACTCCATGACCTTCTCTTTTTCCAGTATTGCTTGATATTCTTCCTGAGCTAATTCTTCAGCCATGACATGCAATCCCAGAGCCTGACAATTTGATTCAGCCAGTAGCTTGGCTAAACCTTGTCCCTTGACAAGTTTGGTGGGTCTGATATCTACATCATACTCCATGATTTTAGCAATCCACCTGCCTCTTTTCCCTTCACTATCAGGCTGTGTTAAAACATCTTTTACAATAGCATTAGGCACAAATGAAATAACTTTAGAATGCAGAACATAGATTCTGAAAAACTTTAAAGCTTTTACCAAAGCATAGGCCTATTTTTCTAAGATACTATATTTTAGTTCAGAATCCCTAAGAGTTTTGCTGAAGAATGCAATAGGCTGCTCCAATCCTTCCTTATTCTTCTGTAACAGAACAGTTGCTATTGTATCCTTTGATGCAAATGAGAATGTAAGAAATTCTCTGGTAAAATCTAGGCTTACTAATACAGGAGCTTTAGTAAGATCCATTTTTATCTTCTCAAATGCATTCTTTGCCTCAGTGGTCCACTTGACTTCCTGATCCTTTTTCAACATGACTGTAATTTGTTTGATAGTCTCCGCAAAGTTTGGTATAAACCAACGCAGAAAGTTGATTTTACCAATGAATGATTGAACATCTTTTTTACTCCTTGGTAAACTTATCTTCAATATAGATTTTACCCTTTCAGGATCAACCCTTATGCCATCAGCAGACACTAAATGACCAAGCAATTTTCCTTCCTGTACAGCGAAGTGTGACTTCTTTGGATTCAAGGACAAGCCAAATTTTCTACATTTCAGGAAATTCTACTTTAAATGCTTCAAATGTTCATCATCTGACTGTGAGAAAACAACAATATCATCCAACTATATTACCACAAACTTATCCTTTTCTCCGACAAAGGCAATATCCATAGCCCTCTAGAAGGTGGCACCAGCATTCAGTAAACCAAAGGGCATCTTCTCATACATGAAAGTTCCCCAAGGAGTAGTAAAGGCTGTCTTCTCCTTATCATCAGGATGCATAGAAATATGATTGTACCCTGAGAAACCATCAACCATAGAGATCCTCTGTGCCCCAACTACTTTCTGCAATATTTTCTCAAGTTTAGGCAGAGGATAATTATCCTTTAACGAAGATCTGTTCAAATTTTTGAAGTCAACACAAAACCAGATTTCTCCATTCTTTTTCCTAACAGGAACTAGATTAGCCACCCATGATGAATACCTGAGAGGCACTATGATCTTGGCATCCAACAACTTCTTCACTTCTTTTTCAATAACAGGAAACAAGGTTGGATTAATCCTCCTTAATTTCTGATGAAAAGGTTTGACATTTGGTTTTAAAGGGACTTTATGCTGTATGATTCCTGTGTCATAATTCCTCAATTCCTCATAAGACCAGGCAAAAACATCCACATGCTCTTTTAACAGTTTAATGTACCTATTTCTTTTTTCAACTGTAAATGATTTAGAAATTTTGACCATTCTAGGATGTTCTGCAGAACCAATATTACACTCTACCACATTCTCTTCTGAAGACTAAACAACAGGCTTTGAAAGTGTATCATCCTTTGTAAATATTCTTTCCAGTGGTACCAAACCTTTTGGGATGAAATTTCTTTTTATTTCAATAATTTTATGTCCAGCTATCTCATCTTCAGCAATCTCATCCACCTGTCCCTCTTCTTCATCCTCCTCTTGATCATTCAGGGAATTGGAAAACTCATGTGTAAGTTCTAGAAACCTTTTAATATCAATGTCATCTTCGAACACTTTCCATTTATTTACATTATTAGGTACAGAGGGTTTGTACCTTACCTCAATGGGGTACCTCAACTGAGTGGTCTTGGGGATTCTAAAGTGTGTGGCAACCAAGGCCAATGAGTCTGCAGTCTGATTATGATCTCTTGGAATATGGGTAATATTAAAAGCTACAAAATAATTTTCAAGAATGTCCCATACCTCATTTTGATAAATTTTTAGCAAACCCTGCTTCACTTGATAATTGTTCTTCACCTCTTGAACAACCAATTCGGATTCGTCGTATGCATAAATCTACTAGATGCCCAAATATTTGGTAGCTTTTAATCCTAACAGCAAAGCTTCATATTCAGCAGTGTTATTTGTAGTAATAAACTCAAGTTTATACATCATCTTTACTGTTTCACCTCCAGGGGATATAAGAAGAACTCCAGCTCCAGCACCCTCTTTGCAAGAAGATCCATCAAAGTATAATTTCCACAGTTCATCTTCCTCTTCTCTGCTGCATTTTACTGGTTGTTTCTTTTCAACCTGTAACAAACCAACAGTATTGTCTTCATCACTGAAATGTAACATGCAAGTTCCCAAGTCTTTGTCAACAACATATAGTGGGTGATTTGTAGGGTTCTTGTCATCTATCACAATATATGCAAACTGAAGCTCTCTGTACAGCCTTCTATTTTCTCCTCCAAAAATAGGAATAGCAGCATATGAAAGATCCATTTGTAAGTTCCCACCAACCTTCTTTGCCCAAGACTGAGAAAGAAGTAACCCAAACTTTGGTGTAATATCAGCTACCACAACATCCATGATCACACTTTTCATGGGTAACTGAGCCAGGCTGACAACCATGTCCTTTATTACCCCTAAACATTTTATTGCTCGGGAATCAAATGCATACAGATCATGATAGGGTTTGGTGATACTTAAACCTAAATATTCCATAACAGCCTTTGGCATCAAATTGTGTGAAGCTCCCGAATCTAATAAACAATTGTGTATCATTTGTTCATGGATTGTCAAGGTGATGTAGAATGGAGGTGAAGCACCTGCTTCATTTTCAGTCTTTTCAGCCAGGGCTAATCCAATGAAAATCTTGGGATTTTCTTCTTGCAGATTTACTGTGTCTGAAATAGGCTGATTACTTGTTGAATTCATCACCTTAAGGACTGTTTCTTTATATGAAGGATTTTTTATTAATTCAGTTAAAGGTACAGGAATCTTTAACTTTCCTAATTCATTCTCCAAACTAAAATTCTGGATAGTTTTATTTACCTCTTCAAACTCTGTGTTTTTCTTTTGTTTTTCTGAAACTTGTCTTTTCTTTGTCATAGGATCAGATGACTGCTTAGCAGGGATAGTTGCCTTCTTCTTCAGAATTTGTACCACCTATTTTGGACCTGACCTTAGGTTCACAGTCTTCTTGAGCTCATTTCGACAGACATCAGCAGTTACAACAGTCTTTTCCAGACCTAGATCATCTTTTGTTTTGAACATGTTAGCATCATAGCATTCTGCATTTAGAAATTCTTCTTTAGTGACAAAAACCCCATCCAGTCCTTCTCCAAAATGATTCATATCTTGGTCAATATCTTCAAATATCAGCTCCTCATCAACCTCTTCTTCATCTTCAACAAATTCTGAAACTTCAACTTCTTCATGACATGTTTTGAACCCTTGATTGTAGTCATCATCATGATTTTTTGAATAAAAAATTGTATTATAAACATCAGCCTTCTCACAACAATATTTAAAAAAGAGTTCAGCTAAGAACACATACTTACAATGTTTTTGAAAACATGTTTGGAATTCTTTCAGTGAGGCGATGCTAGCAGGGGGAAGCGAAAAATATCAATCTCATGCATCTTGCTCAAGTGAATACATGAACATCTTCATAAGCACATCTTCATGCTGTATATTTAACTGGACCATACATTGATGAAATCTGATGAGGTGATCTGAAGGATTATCGTCTTTGCTTTCTCTAAACCGTGGAAGACAATCTCCCCAAACATCCATAGTAGGTACTGAATTTGGAAAACCTAGAATATCAGAAAAATTGAAAGGTGCAAACCTTCGAGCTAGAATGGCTTCCATGGACATCAGCCTCTGCATCTTGAAATAGTGGAGTCACCAATCAATTTGTCAAGACATATTTTCTTTTTTATCCTCAAAAAGAGAAAGGGGTGACAATAGTTCAAATTAATGAGGGCTGCATAAAGCTGGGGATGACTGAAACCTTCTAATTCTTCTATTTGTTTTCAGTATCTGTTCTGGGTCTGAAACACCTAGCTGCAAAGGTGAAACAGGTCTGTTTCTACTTCCAACTCCCCTAGTATCCACTATGACAAATTGGTGAAAGGTAGCCTTAAAGATGTGCTGGTTTAGGTTCACCTCCTAAAACCAGTGAAAGATATGTATCCCAGGGAAAAATCTATTTCCAACTTCATTCCCCGGCAATGGCGCCAAAGATGTTTGTGCCAGAAATGGTTTCCAAGGATATAAAGAAACAAGCCAACACAATCTCCAAAATTCAATCAAGTAAAACTAGGGTTTAGGGTTTTTTTTAAAGGTTTTTCTTGTAATAATGTTTGGTGACTGAAGGAAATACATTCATAAGCCAAGAAGGAACTAAATCATAAATAAATAAGAACACAGATGCATAATATAATCACTATGTACCAATCAGAATATAATCTTAAAGTTCATTCATAACTGACAAGCATTACAAGCAAAGAAACCATAAACCAGAAATGAATATATCAGTCAAGTAGCTAAAAGCACAAAAGATGAAGCTAAAACACAGTCTGAAGGGCAATATAGATCATATATTTCATAATTTTTCTCAACAAATACAGATGAGAGTTATGTACTTAGCTCATAAACAAGTCACAGACCTCCTTAAGCCAGCCAAAAAGTAGAACCCTTTGTTCTCTTTCTCACCTATCTAAATATTGTTTCTCAAAAAATCAGCTAGGGTCTAAAACCTAACTGTCTTCAGCCAACTCATGGATGGAATAAAGTGAAATTATACTTTACAAAAGAAAATATCTCTTCAAAAACATAACAAATAACTAACTAACTAAAGTACTTTTCAAAATACATAACAGGTAACTGACTAACTAACAAAACTCAAAGGTCTTTAGCAACTTCAGTGAGTAAGGCTATTCCATCCAAAGCTTGAGCCTTCTTCCTGGCTCTCTTCTTCTCATCTTCCATCTCTGCTAATCTTCTTGTAAGTTCTTCATTGTGCTAGTGTAAGCCTTTGATGGTTTGCTTCAATTCTGCACATTGTAAATCTGTGCTTCTCTTCCTCTTCAGGGCTTCCTTGGAAACTGAAGTAAGCTCTTGATAATGCTCATTTACTTCTTGTAAATCCTCCCTGAGTCTTCTATTTGCTAGGATTAGACCATCATTAGTTTCCTGCATGTAATCCATTTGATTCCTGTATTGTTTGATGGTTCTTTGCAGGTTCTCCTTTTCTGAATCAAAGGCCTTCCCTGTTGTAGTATCATGTGTCTCACTGGGAAGCCATGGAATGTCTAACTTTCTGAAAATGTCTTCATCCTCCTATAGCAGCTTTGTAGAAAAGTAAAAGGTAACTTTTTGAACCAAATTTCACCTTCATTTCTGACTCCTGTAGCTTCAGCAACTAGCTCCACAGTCAACTTAAACTTTAGAGTATCAAATACTACCATGTCCTGGTTATAGCATTGGGCAAATTTATAAGAGACCTCAGTGTTATAGCCATCGATCTTCTTGAAGAAATCCAACCAACCAGCATTCTAGACTAGCTCTGCACAACCTGGAAATTGATCAATCCAATTCAACTCAGGTGGGCTCAACCCTATTGGTTTTGCCACTTTTTTCCATCTTCTTTCAATGACTGAATTCTGTGTACTTTTAGGGCCATGTTGATGACCTAACATCTTTTTTTTTCTCAAGCTTCTGAAGTTTTAACAGTCAGCTTTGTTTGATTCTCCTTTACTACTTTTTCTTAATTTTTTAACAGTCAGCTTTTGTTTTTTATGAAGGAAATTTTTTTCACTGATATTAGGTAATTAGGTCAACAGAGTGCCAAAAAATCTTGAATAAAATTGCTGCTGAAACTAACTATCATCCAAGCTGTTCATTTAGATGCTAGACCCTCTCTAGAATGTATGACAGCATCTGTGTGTTATGGTTCTGCATAAATAGTAGCCCTGGCTCCTTTTTACTGCCACTGATGAGCTATCTTCTTCCAAAAAGGATTTTGCATTAGTGCTCTCAAATGCCTGCTTCTTAAATCAACTTGTGATTGTTTAACTAGTGGATGGAAAGATATGAGGGCAACATTCAGCACAAACCAGTCATCTTCTAGCACCTACTCAGATAAGATCTGCATGCAATTGATATGCTCAGCTCACTTATTGCATTGGTTTCAAGTAACCAGTAAATCTATGAAACCATGGTCGCCACAAACTGAAGAGAGCTTCACCTTACCACAATTTCAGGTCTTGACAGACTAATTGTTCAATGAAACTGCTATTTTTCAACTTATCACTTTCCAAAACATTCCAAAACCCTTTTAGACTGATATCTGATCGTAGGGAGTTTGTTAACAGCGTGAATTAAAGCTTTCCTCAATCAATTTTATCATAACAAGCTTTAAACAAGAAACCCCCAATTTAGCTGCCACTATCAGGTTAACGCAGAATACCTTATTCCTGTCTTGCTGCAGATGCTTAAAATCAATCCTTGAGCTTTTTGATTGTCAAATTTAACTATACAAGTGTCTTTGGGTGTCCACTTTGCTTCCAGCTGGCGCAACGAGAAAGCCCTAAATCTTCTCTGTAACTGTGAAAGCCCTCAATTTCCTCTGTAACTGCAACTTCAATATTTTGGGAAAATTTCATCACTCCACTTAGTCTCTAGTTTCGTAATGCATGTATGGAGAACTCCTTTCACTTCAATCTAGGATTGTTTGTCTACCTGTCACAATTTGCCCAACTCTAACTAATGATTTTCCATGATCTCTTTCATGCTGTTAAAACACACCTGTTTGCATGATCATTACTGAAGAAACACATATCAAAACCCTTTAAGCATGTGATTATTCATCTAAAAACCAAAATCGTGGGATAAATTTGCTTAAAAACCGGCGATTTCGGCGCGGGCGATATTCTTGTAGCGCCGCTGTGTAAACTTTTGGCAGTTGCGCTACAAGAATAATTTAAAATCAATTTTGGCACCTTTTTGTCATTATTTCCATTTTGAATGAGGTTTTAAATGTTAAAATTTGATCATGGTGCTATTTGTGAACTAATTATTCAACATAATTTCCTATAAAACCCTTCAAGATCTAAGAAGAACAAACCTAAAGGAAAACCTAAAGAAAAAATCAAAATCTCACTTAAAACCAAAAATTTTCTAAGGTAAGAAAATGAGAAAATTTAAGCATATGAGAAAACCTAAAATAACAATCACAAACAAAATATAAAATTGAAGGTGACAATTTCATGACTTAACAGGCACTACACATTCGAGTCTCCCCTCATGCATCGCACTAAGCAAGCCATTCAAAATGAGGCCCAACAGGCTGCCAACGTGGAAAATCAAGCCCAACCCATCCCAACACCACAAGGAACTCCCCCCATGGTGCTTCAAAACCCACTACCAATCCAAGGATTGGTGGCTACCGCACCCCCTTCTTAGGCCAATCCCAATGCTTTGGGGGCACCTCCTATGGCCGAAATAGGTGTTCACCACCTGCTAGCCATGACGACTGAAGAGGTCAACTTACAAACTAGACAAAATCAGTACAGTACCACCACCGAACCCACTGACACATCAGTGGCATCAACGTCCAAAACAATCAACCTACCTCTTCAGTTACCCCCATTCCCATGCCCCCCTATACCTAGAATTTCCAATAATGCCATGGCTAGAGATGTAGTTAGCTATAGCATCGTGGATGATTTGGCCCAAACACCAAATGCCATGTCTGCTCTTGAGGTACTTAAAAGGTGCCCAACGTAGCAGAAAGCCTTACTAGCTGCCCTTGGGGTAGTAGACCCCTCCGACTCCAAGTTGATCACATTTGACATAGAAAATGGAGAACCATGCATGCCATCCACCATCACCTTCCAAATTTTGGTGTCTATCCCGAACCTAGTTGTGCACTGGTGCATAGTGGATGAGGGGGAATCCACTTGCGTTATGTCTACCTTGGTTAGGTAGAAACTTGGATCACCAATTCTGCAACCATCCTCCACAAATCTATGGGCTTATGATGGACATCCCATTAAATCTCAAAGAATCCTCCCTCATGTCCCCATCACATTAGATAGGAAGACAATGTTGATCGACATAGAAGTCGTTAACTCTCAACTAGACTATAACCTTCTCCTTGAGAGAAGTTATATGTACACCATGCAAGTTGTCACGTCAATTGTCTTCCATCTCATGATGTTCCCCCATGAAGGGAATATTGTGACAGTTGATCAAATCACTTATCATGATCCGCAAGGGTTAACAACACCTGCCAACATTATCCCTACCATTACCACCATTGAGCCGCAAGGGGTGACCACACATGCTAATGTTGTCCCTGCAATCAACACTATGGTTGACAACACACCAACACCTTCGTTTTTTAATGTGGGCCTTGGGTTGTTTTTTGATACCTCCATGATATATCCTTTCCCGTTCGTGTCACCACCACCAACAAAAAATGAAACTGTGGACTTGTGCATGGTCTCATCAAGCACTGCTGCACCCAAACAACAACCGCAGCCGCAGCCCCAACCACAACCACAACATCGTTCACAGCCACTACACCAATAGTAGCTGCAACATCACTTGCAGTGGCAGCATTACGCGCAACTGCAACCACAACCACATCCCCACATGCAACCATCAAGGAGTTATTTGGGCTCATCCCCAATCCATACGATTCCCTTCCTCTTCCCCCCACCTCGTGTCATGAGCAAGCTGGTCATGGCCACCTTAATCCTACCCAACTTTACATTGGGAATTTCAGTGTGGTATATTGATCCACTAGCTCAACCAGCAATGCCCCAGGTTTTTTTAACCCTGGTACAACCCATCACGGTGGAGTCTCACCCTCCACCTGGCCTGCAAAAGCCAATCATCACACCTGCACCCGCACCGCCCCACTCGAAAAGGGCCAGGGGAAAGAATGCCAAAGCCACCACAGAGCCATGACAAGTCCCGCCTTGTGCCATCTGCGAGCAACAAGACCATCCATCTAAGAATTGTGCTGAAATCCCCATGATCCATGTGCATTTGGATGCCATGGATACAAACAAAAACATCCCCATGGTCGAACTCCCAATTGTGCCAATAGTTAGGAACAAGGAATTGAGAACAAACCATGCTTGTGCCCTTTGCAGCTTGTATGGACATTACTCCCACCATTGACAAGATTTGCCCAAATTTCGAATGGCTCTCACTTACCTCCATCACCATTCCCTTGAGTCTGAGATCACCTTGATCGAAGAAGTTCACCCACCACCTCCTTATTCAAACACCATGTCCATTTACATGATGTCCAGTTCCACCAACCCGCTCATCTCCTCCTCTAATGACGGTCCATCAGACCTATCTCTTTGTTGCTTCAGCAACAATGAGGAGATACTTAAATCTATGACTACCCCATAATACCCTTGGGATGGCATGCACCGTCGCTCGTTCTTCCTCATGGAAGATCTAGTGTTGCATTCTAACCAGTTTTTCGTGGAGACCAAATATTTCATCCATGGGAAGGTCGACTAGTTCAAGAACCTCATCCCAACACCAGACGCCTTTGAAGAAGGGAATATGGTGAACATTTCACCAACCATTAAAATCGACATCTTAACCAATTCTGATATCATTGAAGAAATCATGTTGGGGGCATCTTTCTCCCCAGAAGAGGTCGATGCCTACACAACTTTATTCCAAGAATTATGTGACATATTTAACTAGTCTTACACCGATATTCCTAGAGTAGATCCATCCATCATGGAGCACCACATCGACACATGGCCTGATGTGGCACCCATGTGCCAAAAGAAATGCCCCATCCATCCATCCAAAGTGGCTATAGTGAAACCCAAAATAGAGAAGATGCATACAGCCGGCTTCATTTATCCCATTGCATACACCACTTGGGTTTCTAATCCTGTTCCCGTGAATAAAAAACTGGGTACTATTCGCGTTTGTACAGAATTTTGTGACCTTAATGGGGCATGTCCCAAAGACAACTTCCCCACACCGTTCATCAATCAGATCATCGATGCATGCCCCAGACATGAAGCCTTTTCCTTCATGGATGGATTTTTTGGCTATAACCAAATCTAAATCCAGAAAGAAGACCATTACAAGACGAAATTCACAACCCCATGGGACACATTGACTTATTGAGTCATGCCCTTTGTCCTAAAAAATGTTGGAGACACCTTCCAACATGCCATGACATACTATTTCCATGATTTAATTCACATCATCTTGGTCTACCTGGACAACCTTACCGCTCGATCACCAAAACAAGAACAACATATAGACAACTTGCGGCAAGCCTTTTTACGTTGCTGCAAGTACAAAATTCGCCTCAATATCCTCAAGTGTGTTTTTTATGCTTAACATCACCAATGAGTCGCTTTTTTTTCTTTTTCTTGTTTTTCAATGTTTTTCAGCAAAAAATCAGTGGCAGCACCATCAGCTGCTAGTCCAAAGTCACCTGGAACCTATTCGAGACACCTCTCACATCTCTTGGCTCAAACTTCTATCTCTTTATGAGACCATCATCTCATGTTTAATAAGTCAATTTTGAAACCATTTCCCACCAGTCACCTTGACTTATGAGCCATGAAATGATGATGCAAGTGTCTATGGACTTGTACTTGTATCACAGTCCTCAATCGCAACTCATGTGAGTTCTCGAGCCATCTCCCATTAAGGAATGTAATTTTACTTTTCTTTTTGTATTTATAAGTTGTCTTTTCCACCGCACCTTATGCAGACCTATGGACCACTGTCCCCAAAATGATTTCCTTTTCTTACACGTATTTGGCATATAAGTGCCCTCGAACTTGCACTCACATCACATGCAATCAAGTTCGTCCACCACCACACACACTCACGCTCTCTTGACCTCTGTCTGAGAGCCACCTCAGTTTGCTGGCCTCTGCCGTACCGACTCGTAGGCATCTGTCGCAATCTATCCCATGCATGTAATGGTATGTTTGAGATCCTTTTGCTCTGTCCATACTACATGGATGACCTTTGGACCTCTGTCCACTGTCCTGGTATGGGGCACTGCATGTGCCACCACAATCAGTTGACCACTTTGGAGTTTTGTTTAAGCTCTTTTCTGACTCCTTAAAACAATGAAAAGATTGCCAAGCACAGCGGATTCCTTTCCCGCTCGTTAAAGTATAGGAAAGGGCATCTACATTGTCTCATTTACCTCATTTTACGGACCATGTAGACCATCAATTGAAAAGGACCTCCTTCGCACACTCAAGCCAAGACCATACCCCTCTACATACTTTTATGCTTTCTCAGGCAGAGGGGCCACACTTTACGAAAAAGCTCACCACCGGTTGTTGTTAAGCTCTTTTCCATCCATCTCAACAAGAAAATATCACCGAGCAAACTTGGTTTCGTTCATGCTCGTAAAAGTATTTGAATGATCGTCCAGTTGTTGTAATTTTAACCTTTTCCAACCTGATTGGACCACCAACGCTAAAGAAGTCTCTCATCCCCTACAAGATGGGTGAGCTCTCCTATGTATACTTTTATCCTTTTTTGAGAACAAGAGACTACCAACGAAAAAGATCCCCCATTGGAGTTTTCTTCATGCTTTCATACTCTCTAACATTGAAAGCACCATCGAGCATTCAACTTCTCTGGGTCACCAAAAATCCACAAGATCGTACCATAATGGTGTCCCTAGACACCTCCCCACAACAAACAGTTTGGTAGCATTCCTCCGTTGGGTCGCCTTTGTTCACAGTACTATGCAATGTGTCTTCCTTGGATCCCACCAATATCAAAAGAGTCTACCTCCTCCAAGTATTTCCCATCTACAACGACATCCCCGGTATTACAGCTATGATCCCATTCCCATGAGTCAGTTTCATTTGTTGCC
Organism: Pseudotsuga menziesii; assembly: GCA_001517045.1. Taxonomy (NCBI): domain Eukaryota; kingdom Viridiplantae; phylum Streptophyta; class Pinopsida; order Pinales; family Pinaceae; genus Pseudotsuga; species Pseudotsuga menziesii. The sequence continues at coordinate 12,114 of LPNX010226897.1, forward strand.
TAGTCCGCTCTGCCGTCATACTCTAAACAAAAGAAGTTTTAGTCTCCCACACCCCCCTTGTCGTTGTTCAATTCTTTCCCTTCCCTCC